>OX393550.1:32402990-32540490 GCA_947650365.1 Chamaelirium japonicum | reverse complement strand
CATAAGTTTTTTTTGCATAAATACGGCATGTATATTCTGGCATATCACATTTTACCGCAATTCTACTTTTATTATTGCAATCATATGCTAAAGTAAATTTTTTTTTAATTGCAATATCAAGCATGGCTTTTTTAAATAATTTTGCCGATGAATAGGTTTTACCAATGTAAATCTCGTTATCATCCGAAGATGATGAACTAGACTCACTAATCTCTAAATCCATATCACTATCAGAGGTAATCGGTGCTGGAGCTGATACTAGTGTTGATATCGGTATTAGTGTCGGTACCGTTATAATAGATGAGGGTTGACTAATATTATCAAGCATATCATGGTCATTTGCTGGTGGTGCCGATGAACTAGGGTCATCGGCATTAACATAATATGATTGATAATTAATATTTACATTGCTACTTGGGGGATAATCTATAAATATAGTTAGCCTAGTACCACGAGAAATGTTATCTTGTAATATCAATTCCCAATTAGCATTATCATAAATTTCAATTAGATATGACTGTGCTTGATTAACTATACAAGTTGACCTTAGTACGAAACCGGGAGGAAGGTTGCAACGAGTCGCTATCTCGTGTTGCACTTGTACTAACGTCGAACCCAGTTGAATAAAAACGACCCTTGTATTTCCTCCAACATAGCTATCAATCTCGCACCGACCTCCGTAGCGACAAATTATTGGAATCATTGTCGCCATCTAATGTAAATGAAAGAATGTAAAATTGAGTGCAGAGGGGGAGAGTTTGAGAGTTCAGGGAGAAAGAGCAGAGAGGTGGGGAAAGAGATGATGAGAGAATGAGGGAGTGAACAGAAAAAGATGATGAGAGAATGAGGGAGTGAGCACAAAGATGAGGAGAGCGAGAATTGAGCCATAAATTTTATAAGGAGAGAAAGAAATAGCCGTTAGGAAGATGATAATAAAAAAAAAATAGTTTAGTAGGCAACGGTTAAAAAAATAGCCGTTAGAGGAGAATAAAAAAAATAGCCGTTAGATTGATAGAAGAGAATAAAAAAAATAGCCGTTAGATTGATAGAATAATAAAAAAAAAATCAAAAAATTTAATTTACGCCATCTGAGATGGCGTATAGCCGTTAGAGGAGAATAAAAAATGAAAAAAAAAATTTACGCCATCTGAGATGGCGTAATAAAGGGGCATTTGTGAGATTTGTTCTTTACGCCAACTGGCGTAATAGGGGGTATTGTCGGTATTTGGAAAAAGCTGAAAAGTTTTACGCCATCTCAAATGGCGTAAAGACTTTACGCCATTTGAGATGGCGTAATAGTCCGTTTTTGACAAATAATTAACTTTAGGTCCGTTTATTAAAATATTAATATCTTTCATTCCGTTTCTCAAAAATTTCTGAAATATCTTAGTTGAGACAAGGTCCCCTACAATGGCCTCCGAGCTAGGATACCCTAGCCATTTTACACCAAACGCCCCATTTTTGTAACTTATCCAAACCCTCTAAATTTACATCAAACGGATAAAAAGTAACAACTGAACTGTGCATACAACGTTGGACATAAAAAAAATATATTTATAAAAAGCTAAGGAGTTTTTTGTAAAATAAATATATTAATTTATTTGTTTGGAGGCTCCGAAGGACCTCTGTTATATGTGGAGCCGTTCGGAGGCTACGAGCAAACAGGACCCACATGGGATGCCACGTCAGCCTTCAGAGCACCAAACGGAGCCGATTGGAGCACCATCAATCCGCTCGGAGAGCCACGTCCTCCTTCAGAGCTCTATTCGGAGGTCGTTGGAGATGCTCTTAGATGGATGCTATATCTTTCCTAGGGGTCCAAGTTGGAACGGAAATTTTGATTCCGTCCGAAACCGATCCCAAAAATTTCGATTTTGGCAACATATAATTAATTCCGAAATTCAGATTTTTGAAAATTCCGAAAAAAATCGGATCGGAATTGGAAGGGTGCGGAGTATTCCGAAAATTCCAATTTCCGATCCGAAATTTCTGAAAACATCCGATCCGAAAAAATCAAAAAAATTTTAGTGTTTTATTCAGACCCAACTCGACCCAGACCCATCCGAAGCAGTAGGTGTTGTGCATTATCAGCACTTGGGCAAAGCCACCAAAGTTGTTGCTTTGGACCTCACTCCAGGACAGGGCACCAAAGTTGTATATATATATATATATATATATATATATATATATATATATATATATATATATATATATATATATATATATATATATATATATAGAGGAATGGGATGCTGCCTATCAAAGCAGCATTTTTTGCTGCTTTGAGACATTGTTTGACCATCCTAGAAGTTTTAGAATTTGATGAAATTTGGTGAGGGTGTTGTCTAGGGTAAGATGATCATCCTCACAAATTTTCATCAAATTCCAAAACTTCTAGGGGGTTCAAATGGTCGAAGCAAAATCAGTCGTCTGCAGTCGTCTTTAAAATCTGCAGCATTTTGCTTCGACCATTTGACCCTCTTAGAAGTTTTGGAATTTGATGAAAATTTGCGAGGATGATCATCTTACCCTAGACAACACCCTCACCAAATTTCATCAAATTCCAAAACTTCTAGGATGGTCAAACAATGTCTCAAAGCAGCAAAAACGCTGCTTTGATAGGCAGCATCCCATTCCTCATATATATATATATATATATATATATATATATATATATATATATATATATATATATATATATATATATATATATATATATATATATATATATATATATATATATATATATATATATATATATATATATATATATATATATATATATATATATATATATATATATATACAGTACGGTTCTCTTGCCTGACGTCGGGCATGTTTATCTTGCCCGACGTCGGGCATGTTTATCTTGCCCGACAAAAAAATTTGAGAGACCTAGAGGTTTTAAAATTTGCTGATTTTTGGTGAGGATGATCATCATGCATGCCATAGATAGGACCTCCACCAAAAATAAGCAAATTATAAAACCTATAGGTCCCTCAAATATATTATTCAATCTAACGGTTAAAATAGACGGTCGATAATGAAGAACACCTTTGAGGGACCTAGAGATTTTATAATTTGCTGATTTTTGGTGGAGGTCCTATCTATGGCATGATGATCATCCTCACCAAAAATCAGCAAATTATAAAACCTCTAGGTCCCTCAAATTATTTTGTCAGGCAAGATAAACATGCCCGACGTCGGGCAAGAGAACCGTACTCTCTCTCTCTCTCTGTGTGTGTGTATATATATATATATATATATATATATATATATATATATAGAGAGAGAGAGAGAGAGAGAGAGAGGAATGGGATGCTGCCTATCAAAGCAGCATTTTTTGCTGCTTTGAGACATTGTTTTACCATCCCAGAAGTTTTGGAATTTGATGAAATTTGGTGAGGGTGTTGTCTAAGGTAAGATGATCATCCTCACAAATTTTCATCAAATTCCAAAACTTCTAGGGGGTTCAAATGATCGAAGCAAAATCAGTCGTCTGCAGTCACCGTTAAAATCTGCAGCATTTTGCTTCGACCATTTGACCCTCTTAGAAGTTTTGGAATTTGATGAAAATTTGTGAGGATGATCATCTTACCCTAGACAACACCCTCACCAAATTTGATCAAATTCCAAAACTTCTAGGATGGTCAAACAATGTCTCAAAGCAGCAAAAACGCTGCTTTGATAGGCAGCATCCCATTCCTCATATATATATATATATATATATATATATATATATATATATATATATATATATATATATATATATATATATATATATATATATATATATATATATATATATAGAGAGAGAGAGAGAGAGAGAGAGAGAGAGAGGACTGCTCACCTGCGAGACAAAATGTGAACCATCCGATTACGATCGGGATTAACGTGTGGATTCATGCGATGGGCCGGAGGGTGTACGGGCCGTCCGATCATCTAATCCAACGATCGGGATTCACCCAAACCACCGACCATCGATGTTACTATGGCGGGCACAGTAATAGCATTTCGGTGGAGGGGTTGAACACCAGTCGTCGAATCGTCGTGAATCGAACGACTCAGATTTTGTCCGCCCCGGTTAAAATTTATATCCGTTCGATCGAATGATCGAACGGATGAGATCCGTGTGAAACATCATGATTTTTTGTCCTATTCAATTGTTTCACACGGATCTAATCTGTTCGATCATTCGATCGAACGGCTATAACTTTTAACCGGGACGGAAACAATTTGTGCCGTTCGATTCACGACGATCGGATGGCCGGAGTTCAACCCCTCCACCGAATGCTGTTACTGTGCCCGCCATAGTAACAGCGATGGTCGGTGGGGGGTTGAATCCCGATCGTTGGATTGGATGATCGGACGGCCCGTACAGCCCTCGGCCCACCGCACGGAATCCGCACGTTAATCCCGATCGCAATCGGACGGCTCACATTTTGTCCCGCAAGATACCACTGCGGGACGTCCCGTAGGTGAGCAGTCCTCTCTCTCTCTCTCTCTCTCTCTCTCTCTATATATATATATATATATATATATATATATATATATATATATATATATATATATATATATATATATATATATATATATATATATATATATATATATATATATATATATATATATATATATATATATATATATATATATATATATATATATATATATATATATATATATATATATATATACAGGGAGAGAGAGAGAGGGCTGTTACATTGAGCTGTGAGCTACGGGTGAAGAAAATGAGCTGCCCTCATTTTGATCCCCCTAGGAGTTTTGAAATTTGATGAAATTTGGTGAGGGTGTTATATAGGATAAGATTATCAACCTCACCAATTTTCATCAAATTCTAAAACTTCTAGGGTCAACAAATGGTAGAATCATTATCTACCGTCCGCAGTCATCGTTAATTTTGCTTCTACCATTTGATGACCCTAGAAGTTTTGGAATTTGATAAAAATTGGTGAAGATGATCATCTTATCCTAGATACACCCTCACCATATTTTATCAAATTCCAAAACTCCTAGGGGGATCAAAATGAGGGTAGCTCATTTTCTCCACCCGTAGCTCACAGCTCACTGTAACATTCCTATATATATATATATATATATATATATATATATATATATATATATATATATATATATATATATATATATATATATATATATATATATATATATATATATATATATATATATAAAATAAGCTACAGTTTTGTGGGGGGTACAAAGAACGGTCAGGATCTGTCTTTAAGAGGGGGATAGAATAAGCGGATGAGATAAATTGATGTTAGGGCGAGTAAGAATCATCTAGCGAGAGGGGAACGGCTAAGATTGAATCGAGTTGAAATGTGAGGATGAAATTAAGTGAAGGAAGTAATAAATTAGTGAAGGACCTGATTGTAAAAAAAAAAATTTAATAATCGTTTTAAGGGTTTTCATGTAAGAAGGACAAGGATATATTCGGTATTATTGTTCACGTATATAGTTGGCATTTTTAAGTGGTCCCCTCCCCATAATTAGGGATCGAGCTGTCCATTCCAGATCTTCCCCTATTCTAAACGCAGAGAGAGAGAGAGAGAGATAGAGAGAGAGAGAGAGAGAGGGAGAGCTAGAGAGAGTGAGAGAGAGCGCGGACGGGCGGCCGGGCGGCGGATCTGGTGGGAGGAGGAGGCCGGGGCGACGGATCTGGCGGGAGGAGGAGGCCGGGGCGGCGGATCTGACGGTGAGGAGGCCCATCCCCTGAGGCGGACGGCCGGCCGGGGCGGCGGGTGTGGCGGGTGGTGGAGGCAGGTAAGATCGTTGCTTGATCAGAGATTTTGGTATTTTAAAGTGGGTTCTTAGCAAAATTGATCAGATGGGGGATCAGATTTTGGTATTTTAGGGAATAGGAGAGGAGAGAGGATACAGTCGAGGCATGGAGGGATGGAGGGGTGTCGGAGATGCAACAACGCTGCACTTCCTCTGACCGGTACTCCCCCTTGATCGGCAGCATCCCTGATCGGCCGGTAAATCGCCCTCCCCCATTTCCCTTTCTCCCGATCAACGTTGGTAGATCCCGGTACTCCCCCTTGAGCCGCAGGCCGCCCCTGATCAATGTTGGTAGATCCCGATCCCCCTCCCCCATTTCCCTTTCTCCCGATCCCCCTCCCCCATTTCCCTTTCTCCCGATCAGCCCCGGCGCTGGCAGGGCAAGACGGCCAGATCCCTGATCCCTAATCTCTCTCTCTCAAATCAGTAATATAGCACTAATTAAGATGATTTTGCATTGTCGTCTGATTTTGGATCTGAAATCTGATGTTTTCGATCACAAGTTTTGATTTTGGATCTGAAACGATGGCTAATCAGATAGAGAGGGAGAGAAGCACATCGCCGGAGGCAGAGGAGCACATCGCTGGAGACTCGATCATCGCCGGTGCAGGGGGAGGGGTCGGGGTCGTCGCCGGCGTGGTTGGATCTCTCTCTTTTATGACATCAGTTTTTTTTTTTTTTTTTTTTGCAGGGTTCTTCCATAGCCGGCGGGATCGGGGTCATCGTCGGCAGGGGCGGGGGTCGTCTCCTGAGGGGAGGCAGAGGAGCACATCGTTGGTTGTCGCCGGCGGGGTTGGACTCCCTCTCTCTCTCTCTCTCTCTCTCTCTCTCTGCTTTTAGACATCATTTTTTTTTTGTGCAGGGTCCTTCCATCGCCAACGGGATCGAGGTAATCGTTAGCGGGGTCGAGGTTGAGGTCGTCGCCTGCGGGGAGGTAGAGGAGCACATCATCGGAGACTCGATCGTCGCCGGTGCAAGGTATATGTTTCTCCCTTAACTTGCAGAAAGCTATATGAAATTGAATAGACGGCCCTCATGTTTGTGGAATGCTTAGGAAACAACATATTCTTTTTACGTACTATTAGAATCTTACAAAATCGTTCCAGCTGATCGGTAGCACTTGCTTGGATTTCATATGGGAGTTTTCATAATTTCAGTCTCAGACAAAAAAAATCATTCTTTTGTTTTTGTTTTTGTTTTTGTTTTTGTTTTTGTTTTGTCATTCCATGGGAAGATGGGTACATGCGACCAGACTGCCTGCTTTGGAGGGGACGAAGATGAGTGGCATTAGGGGTTTGGTTGATGCAACAATGATGGGAGGCGATCGTAGGAATCATGTCTGATTGTATTTTCTGCATTGCTTTCTTCTTATTTTTTTTCGATTGTATTTTCTATTTTTTTTTTTGTTTCCCCACCTCTCTCTCTCTCTCTCTCTCTCTCTCTCTCTCTCTCTCTCTCTTTTTCATTTTAATTTCTGTTTTTTTTGTTTCCCCACTTCTCTCTCTAACTCTCTCGATCTTTCTTAGTTTTTTCTACACTTTTTTTCCTTTTGGCTTTGTTTGTTGTTTTCTTCCCACCCTCCTTCCCTCTCTTCCTCCATCCCTTCTAAACTTTCCTTCAGAACTAAATGTAGCCTTCCTAGCTACATTTAGGTCTGTGAATCACAATTTTTTATTCTCAGTTTTGATTCTCAGTTTTGAATCACAGTTTTGATTAGGTTTGTGAATCACAGTTTTGATCAGATTCACAAACTTAGTTTTGATTCTCAGTTTTGATTAGAGGACTTGAGTTTAGCCCTCCTAGCTATATTTAGAGGGCTAAATGTAAGGAGGGCAAAATTTAGGTCTGATTCGCATCAAAACTGAATTTTTATTATTTGGTAGTTTTTATCTAATCAAAGTTGAAATGAAGGAGGGCTAAACTTAAGGGGGCAAAGTGTAATACCTGAATTAGTTTTTTCTTCCTGTTAATAACAGTTGAGGGTTGGGTTTATGCAAGTTATTTGACCAACTTCTCATTTATTCAGGTCTATGATTCTCATCATCATCATCATCATCATCGTGAGTTTGTATTGGAGCCGTTTCATTCTCTTTCCTTTCAATTTATATTTTATGTCGTGGACTAAATGTTGCCTGTGCAAGGAAATGGATCGGATCGTGATTCTTCAGCTTTCAAAAGTTTTTACGGGAACTTTAACATAATGTAGGGCTGGAGCTTAGACACTTCGAAACATTAGCGACTTCGTTGGTGTTAAGTTTGATGCTACGACCAACACCGTCATACTCAAATGCGTCAGTTGCGGGCTGAAGAACATATCGCTAATCCGAGAACGATTTTGTTCCAACCTCTTTAAATAGGTTGGAGTATTCCTCTCTCTCCATTTTAGGGGTATTTGTGTCATTTCATACTATCTTATCTGTTGTGAAGTCGTCGGCCCACCCCACATACGACTTCAAAGTTGTGTGTGTTGAGCTGATTTTGGAGAAGTAACTGGATCAAATTTTTTTTGGATTTGAATTTGATCAATGTTGATTACATTAGCTACATTTTGGGGATACCGTAATTCCGTTGCGATCCCCCATAAAGCCCTGAACCCAGGGAGAGAGTGAAAGTTGTGGCTCGAGAGAGATGGAGAAAGAAATTGCAAGAGAGAGAGAGAGAGAGGGGGCGAGGGAGAGAGGAGGATCAGAGGAAGATCACTTGCTAGCCCTCCTCCTCCACCCTGATGAACCACAATCTCTCCCCACTCTCGAAACATTATCGCCTCCCTCAAAATAGTTCTTTCACTCACAAAATATTATAGTCACTCACAAACTATTGTTACCTTTTTCGAAATATTTTCACTACCCTCGAAATATTTTGTTCCGCCCTCAAATTATTTTCAACTGAAAGAGATGTTTCAATTTTTCCATCCCGTCCGAGTGCCGACCGACAAGAGCATTATCACCGCTCACGAAATTGTCACCTTCATCAAAATATTATCACCGCTCATGAAATATTGTTAACACCCTCAAAATATTATCGCCGCCCTCGAAAAAAAATTTTGCCACCTTTAAAATATTGTCACCTTCCTCGAAATATTGTCCTCGCCCTCGAAATCTTTTGCGTGCCGACAGTTTTGTGGGGGTACAAAGAAAGGTCATGATCTATTTTTCAGAGGGGGCTAGAATGAAGGGGCAAGATAAGCTAATATAACGGTGAGAGCGATTCATCTAGAAAGAGATGAACGACTAAGATTGAATCGAGTTTAAATGTGGGGAAGAAATAGTGTTCTCGCCCTCGAAGTCTTTTGCCACCCTCGAAATATTTTTTTGCCACCCTCGAAATAATTTCACCTGCCTCGAAATATTGTCCTCTCCCTCGAAATCTTTTGCGTGCCGACAGGCACGGGCATTACTAGTATATATATAGGGGACGGGGAGCCTGCACCCGAGGTGCAGCAACAACGCTACACCTCAAGCAGTGTTTACCTATCTAGAAGTTTTGGAATTTGATGAAATTTGGTGAGGCTGTTGTCTAGGGTAAGATGATCATCCTCACAAATTTTCATCAAATTTCAAAACTTCTAGGGGGATCAAATGGTCGAAGCAAAATCTGCAGATTTTAACGGTGACTGCGGACGGCTGATTTTGCTTCGACCATTTGACCCCCCTAGAAGTTTTGGAATTTGATGAAAATTTGAGAGGATGATCACCTTACCCTAGACAACACCCTCATCAAATTGCATCCAATTCCAAAACTTCTAGGTAGGTAAAACAAGGGGGCGGTGCAGCGTTGTTGCTGCACCTCGGGTGTAGGCTCCCCACCCCCATATATATATATATATATATATATATATATATATATATATATATATATATATATATATATGGGGAGGGATACTCTTACTCATAGCCTCTTACTCATATAGTTACCTATGATCCGGACTGTCCATTATATCCCGACGTACGGTTCGGATTAGATGGGGAGTTGAAGCAATGGTGTCCGCATTAAATGCCCATATTAAAAGCCCGTATTAAAAACCCACATTTAATGCGGACACCATTGCTTTGACTCCCCATCTAATCCGAACCGTAAGTCAGGATCTAATGGACGGCCCGGATCATAGGTAACTATATGAGTAAGAGGCCATGAGTAAGAGTATCCCTCCCCTATATATATATATATATATATATATATATATATATATATATATATATATATATATATATATATATATATATATATAGGGTCAGGATCGGATGACCCATCAAAATTTTGACCCATTAATAACCCAGCACCCTTTGAGGCACCTAGAGGTTTTAGAATGAGCTGATTTTTTGTAGACATGTTGTCTATGATATGTTGATCATCCTCACAAAAAATCAGCCCATTCTAAAACCTCTAGGTGCATCAAAGGGTGCTCTTCAAATCAACGATTAAAATTGACAGTCAAAAACAGTTGATTTGAAGTGCGCATTTGATGCACCTAGAGGTTTTAGAATGGGCTGATTTTTTGTGAGGATGATCAACATACCATAGACAACATCCCTACAAAAAATCAGCCCATTTTATAACCTCTAAGTGCCTCAAAGGGTGCTGGGTTATTAATGGGTCAAAATTTGCTGGGTCATTCGATCCTGACCCATATATATATATATATATATATATATATATATATATATATATATATATATATATATATATATATATATATATATATATATATATATATATATATATATATATATATATATATATATATATATATATATATATATATATAGGGGCATGCTATGCTGCGGCATGCGGTGCGTGCAACACTTCACCGCAGCCGTCGCATGCACGCAGCGGTGCATCAGACGGCTGCGGTAAGATGCCGCACTTACCGCATGCCGCACCATAGCATTTCTCTCTCTCTCTCTCTCTCTCTGTATATATATATATATATATATATATATATATATATATATATATATATATATATATATATATATATATATATATATATATATATATATATATATATATATATATATATATATATATATATATATATATATATATAATGGGTCCAACTCAACACCAGCAAGCAATAACCCGCGATGCACCGCATATAAAACTCAAAAATCCTAAATCCCAACCAAAACCTATTCTACCATCTCTACCCTTTGCCCGACCCGACCCAACCCAACCCAACCCAACCAAGACTCATCTGAAGCATGATGTGCTGTGCAATTCCAAAAATTCCAAAATTCTGTCAAAACTGGAAATTCCGAAAGGATCCAAAAAGCTGCCAAAATTGGAGAATTATGAAAATATAACAATCAGAAAAAATTAAAAAATTCTGATAATTCCAAAAATTCCGAATCGGAATTGAATTTTGAAATTCCAAAATTTCGGAATTAGAAACAGAATACCATTTGGGATTTCAAAAATTTTTGAAAATTTTTCAAACACCTCGATTCCGATCCGATCCATCCAAAAATAAGCCCTAATCTTTCCCTTTTTATTTTCCTCAATAAATGGTGATTAAATCATCAAAATTAAATGCTATCGAGAGAGAAAATCAAGATTAAATCATTAGAATTTGAGCGATCGTCCCCACAATCGAGCAGTCCGTTCATTTCTTTCATCCTTTTTTTAAAAAAAGGGTACTTCGCCCCCCAAATTTTACTTTGAATTAGACTTTACCCCTGTACTTTCAGTAATTAGATTTTACCCCCTAAAACTAACCGTTCCGTCAGCTCACCATCTAAGAGGAAGGGTGAGCTGACAGAAAAAAAAATAAAGTTTTGGAGGGTGAGCTGACAGAACAGTTAGTTTTTGGGGGTAAAGTCTAATTAATGTAAATATGGGGGCAAAGTCTAATTCAAGGCAAAATTTGGGGGTTAAAGTCTATATAACCCTAAAAAAAAATAGAGTTTCTTCCTCAATAACTCGAGATTAGGACATACCAAATTGTTTTCTCTTTTAGAATTTGCATGGTCGAAGGCCGACTGTTTCAATAGGCGTTTAAATAACCCAATCCCTTAAGACACATTTAAAATGGATCTTATATCTATGGAAAAATTTTATCCTATCCCCATTTTCAAAAGTGCTCTATGCATCACGAATGATTAGAGCATGGGATCTGTGTCATAGTGTTTAACAAAGATATTATATAATTTTTTCATAATTCCCATGCTGATTTTAGCTGCATGTAATATTAATTAAAGTGCTATTTTTCATAAATAATAATTTACTTACATTCCAGTTTGCCCCTTCTTCGCCTTTTGATAAGCTTCACCCGAGGCAATGGGAGTAGCACAAATTTTGAATTGTGTTTTTTCTAGGACACCCTAGCTATCGGAGTTTCCTAGGCGTTATAACTAGAGCGGAACCAGCGGACCTTCCAGACAAGGATTGGCTTGGCAGAACACGTCATAGGCCACATCAAGTCATTCATCCATCTATGGGCTTGTTCTTTAACGCCGGGGTCGCGGGCCTTCCTCTTGGATCTTTGTAACACGACCACAATGTAGCGTTTGTGAACCTCTCCTCTTTCTAATAAACAGGTAGGGGTCTAGGCCAAACCCACCCCCCCCCCCTCATCTCCGAGAGGGCTTTCGCAAAAAAAAAAATTGTGTTTTGCATTCTATGCCCCAACTGAGATTTTATATATAATAATAAAAAATATTAGTTTATTTAGATTTATCTACAAATTAAATTTTAAATTAAAAATTAATTTTATTTATTATCAATTCCTTCTTTTATATTTTAGATTTTACTTTGTATTTGGTATTAAATAAAATACCTTAATTGTACTTTTTTTTTTCTTATGATGTGCTTTTTATTTTGCTCCGTGCATCGCACGGGTTCAATACTAGTAGTATAATACTACGTCCGGCAATGAGTTGGACCTAGGGCTGGCAATTGGTCTGGGTGCAGGTCAGACCCATACCCATTGGGATATGGTACAGCCCATATGGCCATATCCGACCCATACTGATTCAGGTAGAAGAGGACCCATACCCGATCCATACCCAATCTAGTTCGGGTTCGAGTATGAATTGGGTATGTTTTGTCTCTTTTCCTCCATCATATATGTAATTATTTGTGAAAAATAATCAAGGTATCACAATGCAATGTTAAGAAGCTCTCTTGCTCTCTTATTAATTACAGTGGTTTTAGTGAGTATAAGTTTGGGTAGAGATATAAATTCGATCAGATTTTGGGTATATATAATGAGTTTGGAGTTGAATTATATTATCTCGTATACACAAGTTAGTGGGCGTAATCATATTTTGGGTTTCGATATTGAGATATTCATATCTATACCCGAAAGTTAATCAGGTAGATTTTCTATACCCAAACAATGATTTAATTAGGTACAAAATCGGTACCCATACCCGAATTTTCGGGTCGGGTTTTGATCAGGGTTTCGGAGTTCATTGTCACCCCTAGTTGGACCATCTCAAGGATAAATGAACACTTCGAGTTCAATCTCCTTCAGTTGTCATCACAGCTGCATGATGACTGGTGGCTCAAAAGTGAATCGCACTCCATGTTGGAAATAATTCCATGGTAGAGGCTCGCAGCGGAAGCAAAGTGAAGGTCCGAAGACCATGAGCGGTGTGCGTTACATATCAAAATTTTCATCGAAACGATCTACATATACGTGTATGAATCTAGCATGGCAACTACACGAACCCCTAACATTGATCTAACATGAAAGAACAATCTAACATCCATGCATGTTCTATCTATGCTAGATCTATATGTTACAGATCATACCTGCGTACGGATTCTTTCACCGCGACAAGTTTCTTCTTTGTCGATGGAGACGGATTCTTTCATCATGTATGGCCGGCCACCTATAGCCCCTTTTATAAGATCGGCCTATCCCCTTGGATAAGACTCCAAGGGGATAAGTTCATCCCCTAAAAATCTCCCCAAAAATCTCTCTTTATCTCTCCATCTCTTTATCCGTTTCCCCCACTTTTAGGGCTTGTTTTGACCAATTCAAAACCCCTATCTTATCCCTATGGCCGGCCCTATTACTGGGGATTCTCATACCAAGAATATAGGGGCCGGCCCTGTATGGGTCTCCCACAGCAAGGGTCAGCCACTAGTAAGGCTTGGCAGTGCGCGTTTTACCAAAACGCCCATTATGTCGCAAATTGACCATTTCTAGTATACGAGACTTAGCGACTCTTCCTTAAGTGATCTTGACAAGCTACTTTAATATTAACTGAGATCACCGGAGGGTGCCCCTAGTAAAGTCAACTAGTCAACTCGCAACATGTCCCGGTGCATCGCACCCATGTAGCAAAGTTCACTTATGGCGAGGGATAACTACATGCGTCTCTGCACTAACCTAGGGTTTTCCCTTAGTGCACATACGTAGCTACGCATCTACCATGCACTAGTGTGAAGCACTCACAGAGCGTAGGTTTGAACTACTTACTTCCTCTTACTGTGTCCTGTATTTCGATGAGATGGTACTAGGACCGTACATAATGTGGATAAGGTGGAACTTTCAGGGACCAGGGTTCATGGCTTCCAACTCAGACTCGATCGACACACTACCCGAGTGTACCATCGATCCTCTGAGTCCGAGTTAACATGCGTGGCCACCCAGAGTGCGACGCAGGCTGCACTTAAATTCTCTCGGACTTACTATGTTCTCCCTTATACCCCTGCTCTTCGCTTAGTATGGTAAACCCGCTGTCCCTCCATCTAGTGCCATGACGTAACTCGAGTGGTGGAGAATACCGTCAGACTCGAGTGCTCATATGACTCGGTTCCTTCCAGGTTGACCATATATATCGTTGTGGGTGCAAAAATTGTATCGGACCGGATCAGAGCGGCATGGGCCCGTGCAATGGCCCAAGTGGGTAAGCCCGCCCGGGTTCATGGGCCCACTCTACGAAGCTCGCAGATCAAGCCCTCCCCCTTATTGGGCCCGAACAACGGCCCAATAAAGGCCCAGCAAGAAGGCCCAGAACCAGTGCCACGTCATCATCGCCACGTTATCACTGCCATATTGGGCATGTGCCTACGCTATAAAAGGACCCCCAAGGCATCCAGGAAGAGGGTTGGTCATTCAATCAGAGGAGGAGGATTCCAGAGCAAGTGCTAGAGCTCAATTCTCCCCTTCTTGTTCTCTTCTAGTTGCTTTGCAGAACCCCACTGTACGAAGCTTCTCTTGGCCTGTCAAAAGAACGCTCACCCTTTATTTACTCAATTTTATAGTGAAGATCAGGTGGCACCTCTCGCCCGAAGACGTAGGTCGTAAGACCGAACTTCGATAACAACTCCATGTGTCGTCTCTCTTTTTCTCAACTTTCTAATCTCTAACATATAAATAATCCAATTCAATCAAGGCTGTGGGGTGGGATTCTCGATCAAGGCGGCTCGAAAATTTCCCCCCACAATCTTTGGCGCCGTCTGTGGGATATCGATAGAGGTCTTACCCACACCTCTACCGACTCCTATTCAACTTGTGGTGACGAGCCACAAGTCCTCCTCCAAATCAACCTCAACGCCTTCATCACGCCGACATCAACTCGCTCAATGGTGAAGGCCAGCACCAACCCACCAAAGGCGGGTGCTGACCGAACAATCGATGTGCTAATCGAAGAAGAACAAGAAGTCTCGGTTGTAACCAACCGAAGAAATGTTCATAAACGACTGGGGCCACAAGGAAGTCATCCGGGAAGCCGCAGCAATAGACAGGACCCACCATTCCCGAGGCAACGATCTGGCAAAGAGCACGCCACCCAAGGAGACAACGGTTCAGCTACATACCAAATTTTGGCTGCTGATTTCTAGCTGCTGAACCTCCTCAAGAGGAACACAGCCCTCGAGCAAGAGAGGGATTCCCTAAAGAAAGCGGCTGAAAGAGCGGGGGGTGTGGCCCACAACTCTCTAGCTACTGATGAAGACCAACCAAAGACTCGCCCGGCCGTGAGTCATCATCTTGAAGAACCACATGTGCCGAAAATCGAGAGGTGTCAGGTATCCACACAAGCACCAAGGCAAACGGTGTGGGATCGCCTCAACGTCGATGGTGCGCCAAGCTATCGCCGAGAAGGATCGCCTCAGTCAATAGGGTCCACTGGATGTTCTATCCCTTCGCATATGAAAGCAACAGATGCCCGCGAGCTGCTCAACCGACTAAGGCATACTGCCGATGTGGGACGCCACCATCAAGACCGCAGGCAGCTAATCACCTCGGTGGGGCCACTACGTCCCAAGGTTCTTGCAACACCATTTCCTATAGGTTGGCGAACACCGAGCCTGCCAAAGTTCAACTGCATCCAGGGAGACCCTGCTCTCCATATCCTAGCCTACAAGCAGGCCCTGACGCCCTACGAGTATGAGAACCATGTTCTCTGCCGTATGTTTGCGGGAAGCCTCGAGGGACCTGCCCTCGACTGGTACTACACACTGCCTACCGGTACAATGGCCACATTCAAAGAGTTGGCTGAACTCTTCATGGACCATTATCGGCTAAACTTAAAGCCGAAAAAGAGGCTGGATACACTCTACCAGCTGAAGATAGGCTCCGACGAGTCTCTAAGGAGCTTCACGATGAGGTTTCGTAATGAGCACTCTGAGCTCACCGGTCGCTCCTATAATGAGGAGGCCATCATGCTGGCATTCCAAAATGCTATCCAGCCAGAGCTCCACATCTACACCGACTTCATCCGGCATCCTTCCAATAACTTGGAAGCGATATTCAAACGCGTACAGCGGGAGATAGAGGTGGAAGACAATCAGCGGGCCAGAAGACTACGCGAGCCCCGCGAGTCTCGTGACTCCCGATATAAGAAAGATGATGAGGCTCCGAATGAAGCACCCTACAAGAAGTTTTCCCATGCCGCGTCCGACCAAAAGGCCCAGGCCAAAAGGTACAATGAAGATCCGAAAGCCCCTCCAGCATAAAAGAGGTAAACTCCAAGGGAGCAAAGGGTGTTCACTAAGCTGAACACCTCCATTGAAGACATCTTCGCCTACTTGAAGAACAAGCCCTTTTGCAAATGGCCACAGCCTCTCCCTCCAAATTCCGACCAGGCGGGAGATACGACAGCCTACTGTGAGTTCCATCGCAGCCATGGCCACCCAACCTCTACATGTCGGAAGCTAAAGCATCACATCGAAGACCTGATCCAAGAAGGGCGGCTCGATGGCTACCTCGCTAACAAGGAACCAGGTCGAGAGAAGTAAAGGCAGCAGCAGGGGAGAAAGAAAGTCAACATAACATGTAGATGCATAATCATAACGTCCGTTGGGCAACCTCTGAAAAAGTGTAACTGCAACTTTGTTATATCAATAAAGTGTCTTTTTTTCTCAAAATCAAATCTCTCGAAGTTCGATTCCGCCCATTCAAGTCGGAAGGTCGAAGGTAAGTCGACTACGCCCTCTCGAGGCTAAAGTCCGATAAAAAGGCTCCTGGCAACCCAGGTCAACCAAAGACCTTCGATTCCGCCCATTCAAGTTGGAAGCTCGAAGGCAATTCGGCTACGCCCTTTCAAGGCAAAAGTCCGATAAAAAGGCTCCTGGCAACCCAGGTCAATCAAAGACCTTCGATTCCGCCCATTCAAGTCGGAAGCTCGAAGGCAATTCGGCTACGCCCTCTCGAGGGTAAAGTCCGATAAAAAGGCTCCTGGCAACCCAGGTCAACCAAAGACCTTCGATTCTGCCCATTCAAGTCGGAAGCTCGAAGGCAATTCAGCTACGCCCTCTCGAGGCTAAAGTCCGATAAAAAGGCTCCTGGCAACCCAAGTCAACCAAAGACCTTCGATTCCGCCCATTCAAGTCGAAGGCTCGAAGGCAATTCGACTACGCCCTTTCAAGGCAAAAGTTCGATAAAAAGGCTCCTGGCAACCCAGGTCAATCAAAGACCTTCGATTCCGCCCATTCAAGTCGGAAGCTCGAAGGCAATTCGGCTACGCCCTCTCGAGGCTAAAGTCCGATAAAAGGCTCCTAGCAACCCAGGTCAACCAAAGACCTTCGATTCCGCCCGTTCAAGTCAGAAGATCGAAGGCAATTCGGCTACGCCCTTTTGAGGCGAAAGTCCGATAAAAAGGCTCCTAGCAACCCAGGTCAACCAAAGACCTTCAATTCCGCCTATTCAAGTCAGAAGCTCGAAAGCAATTCGACTACGCCCTCTCGAGGCTAAAGTCTGATAAAAAGCTCCTGGTAACCCAGGTCAACCAAAGACCTTCGATTCCACCCATTCAAGTCGGAAGCTCGAAGGCAATTCGGCTACGCCCTTTCAAGGTGAAAGTCAGATAAAAATGCTCCTGACAATCCAGGTCAAGCTAAACTATCAACTATACTCATCCGAGGCGATGAGAATAAGTCCAAGGCAGACGTCGCCGCTTCGACATGCACCAAGTTCAAGGAGACATCCTTGGCACTCAAAGACAAAGTCCGATGCGACCAATGCCTCGGCACTCTACAAGCCCAAGACCCAGCCCTTGGTACTCGAAGATAAAGTCCGAGGCGACCAACGCCTCGGCACTCTACAAGCCCAAGGCCCTACCCTTTGCACTTGAAGGCAAAGTTCGAGGCGACCAACGCCTCGACACTTTACAAGCCCAAGGCCCAGCCCTTGGCACTCGAAGACAAAGTCTGAGGCAACCAACGCCTTGGCACGTTACAAGCCCAAGGCACAGCCCTTAGCACTCGAAGACAAAGTCCGAGGTGACCAACGCCTCGGCACTCTACAAGCCCAAGGCCCAGCCCTTGGCACTCGAAGATAAAGTTTGAGGCGACCAATGCCTCGGCACTCTACAAGCCCAAGGCTCATCCCTTGGCATTCGGAGATAAAGTCCGAGGCGACCAATGCCTCGGCACTCTACAAGCCTAAGGCCCAGCCCTTGGCACTCGAAGACAAAGTCCGAGGCGACCAACACCTCGGCACTCTATAATCCCAAGGCCCTACCCTTGACACATAAAGATAAAGTCCGAGACGTCGTCGCCGACATATTGGCATTCGATCAAAAGTCCAAGCTTAGTCTTGTCACTCAGGTCCAAGCATTAGATTGTCAATGGCCATCACCTTTTCTCGACGACTAACGGTTCCAAACCGGTCAGGGGGTGGTTGGTCTAACTCTGTCAGTGCGTGTCTCCACTCTAGTGCAGTCGATGGTGGGTAACACGGGATAAAATGGTGCTTCCTTGATCCTGGCCAAGTCAACACCCTCACGTGACCGTAGTACCTGGCGAATACAGTAACCAGGTGCGGTAGTACATTGGGTGAAGACTGGCTGGCCACCATGCGGCGTCATCCTAGATTATCTCTAAGAAGCCCCCTTGAATATAGCATTGTCCCTCGCCGACATCCCCGCGCACCAGCGTTTTACCGAAAAAGTGTCGGTTTCAAATGGGCTGAAATTCGAAAAACATACTATTTTCAATACCGACACTTTTTGGCCTCTTCTAGCAGCCCCCCCTCAGTTTTGCATAAAAACCAAGTAAGGGGGGGTGTTATGCCATCAACAAGCAGCCCCCCCTCGGTTTCGTACAAAAATCGAGTAGGGAGGGGGTGACGGCACACCATCAGCTACAACCACCCCTCGGTTTCGTCAGAAAACCGAGAGGGGGTGTGTGTCGGCATCAACAAGCAGGCCCCCCTCGGTTTTACAGAAAAACCAAGTGGGGAGGGGGTGCGATGGCACACCATCAGCAACCCACCCCTCGGTTTTGATAGAAAACCAAGAGGGGGGGTGCTCAGCATCCTCTCGGTCGGGAAAAAAGAAAAGGGTCTCGGTACCCTCTCGGTATACTCTCGGTCGGGAAAAGGCAAAAGGGTCTCGGTACCCTCTCGGTATACTCTTGGTCGGGAAAAGGGAAAAGGATCTCGGTACCCTCTCGGTATACTCTCGGTCGGGAAAAGGCAAAAGGGTCTCGGTACCCTCTCAGTATACTCTCGGTCGGGAAAAGGGTCTCGGTACCCTCTCGGTATACTCTCGGTCGGAAAATACACTAATTTTTTGAGAACGCCTCCTCGCAAAACTGAGACTTTTTAGCTCGCACCAAAAGGGTCTCGGTGTCGGCAGAAGGCAATGGAGTCTCAGCATCCTCTCGGTCGGGAAAAGGCAAAAGGGTCTCGGTACCCTCTCGGTATACTCTCGGTCGGGAAAAGGCAAAAGGGTCTTGGTACCCTCTCGGTATACTCTCGGTCGGGAAAAGGGAAAAGGGTCTCGATACCCTCTCGGTATACTCTCGGTCGGAAAATACACTAATTTTTCGAGAACGCCTCCTCGCAAAACCGAGACTTTTTAGCTCGCACCAAAAGGGTCTCAGCGTCGGCAGAAGGCAAAGGAGTTTCGGCATCCTCTCGGTCGGGAAAAGGCAAAAGGGTCTCGGTACCCTCTCGGTATACTCTCGGTCGGAGAATACACTAATTTTTCGAGAATGCCTCCTCGCAAAACCGAGACTTTTTGGCTCGCACCAAAAGGGTCTCGGCGTCGGCAGAAGGCAAAGGAGTCTCGGCATCCTCTCGGTCGAGAAAAGGCAAAAGAGTCTCGGTACCCTCTCGGTATCCTCTCGGTTGGAAAACACTGCTTTTTCGGAAATGCCCACTTGCAAAACCGAGACTTTTGGGCTCGCGCCAAAAGGGTCTCGGCATCGACAGAAGGAGACTCTGCTAATACGAACCGCGACACCGACGACCCTTGCCAACCATGCCAGAATCCTAAGGCGTTTGCACCTTGGAATCCCAGCCGACCCCGGGGGTCCTAATTCGATTGGGAGGGGGTAACTGTGGGTGCAAAAATTATACCGGACCGGATCAGAGCGGTATGGGCCCGCGCAATGGCCCAAGTGGGTAAGCCCGCCCGGGTTCATGGGCCCACTCTACGGGGCTCGCAGATCAAGCCCTCCCCCTTATTGGGCCCGAACAACGGCCCAATAAGGGCCCAGCAAGAAGGCCCAGAACCAGTGCCACGTCATCATCGCCACGTCATCACTGCTATATCGGGCATGTGCCTACGCTATAAAAGGACCCCCAAGGCATCCAGGAAGAGGGTTGGTCATTCAATCAGAGGAGGATGATTCCAGAGCAAGTGCTAGAGCTCAATTCTCCCCTTCTTGTTCTCTTCTAGTTGCTTTGCGCAACCCCACTGTACGAAGCTTCTCTTGGCCTGTCAAGAGAACGCTCACCCTTTATTTACTCAATTTTATAGTGAAGATCAGGCGGCACCTCTCGCCCGGAGACGTAGGTCGTAAAACCGAACTTCGATAACAACTCCATGTGTCGTCTTTCTTTTTCTCAACTTTCTAATCTCTAACATACAAATAATCCAATTCAATCAAGGCTGTGGGGTGGGATTCTCGATCAAGGCGGCTCGAAAATTTCCCCCCACAATCGTACCTCCGATTAGTCTAACGAGCAACTGAATCCGTCACCAGTCCAACTGATGACCACCTGGCCAAGGTTTAATATGACGTAGGTCAAACCAAGAAACACACCTCCCGTTAGGGGTGTGGATGGCCTGCAGGAGTGACATGTTGATGCAACGCTAGCCGGGTAACCCAGTACACCGTGGTTTTGAATCACTGCATCCGGATCCTCACACATTGGTGCGCCAAAGCACCACACAACTGGTTAGTCCACCAAATATGGTTCCTTAGGGTTTAGGACCATTTTGCCTTAAGCATAACTATGACTTAGTGCACCGGTGTCTGCTCACCGATCTATGCACCATGTTGGTTCCGTTCAACCACAGATACTGTGCCTGGTAATGACCGTGGTGGAGACACCCACGCTCTGTCATCCCAACAGCTTATCTTGATAGGGTGACCAACCCTAATCAAAGTTGCAAACTTATTTAGGTTATATGGGACCAGTCCCTTGGGTCTCCCACTCAAGTAGATTATCATGTAGCCATAGCTCTCTGTTCTGTAATTAGAACACGTACTAAGGTACGTACCAAGATGCAATCTTATACTATCAACCATACATAGCTAAACTATAGGTTTTTACGAGCTGTAGACCTCACCAATTCTAACAATCTCCCACTAGGTCTAACGAGAAATAACGGTGTTAAGCTCTGTAGCTTCTACATGCTGCCCAAAAGCCTTTGCAGGAATTTCCTAAAGGAATTGGCAACATTATCTGTAGATTCCACCTCAGTACCGCTACTTGCATTTCCTCCTATAACTTTCAGATCAAGTGGAGTTTGTACTTGATGGGTTTTCCCTAACGGTGGTGACTTAGCTCTTTGGACCATGCTTACCGCTCATTTGTTATCAAAACAAATAACTGAGCATCTGGTACGCATCCCTGGTTCTCCAAAAACTTCCTGAGCCATACCACTTATTAGACTACCTCACACGCAACAATATGCTTAGTCTCTATGGTAGAGTCTGTGATACACTCTTGCTTCACACTCTACCAACTATCGCTTCTAACCCCAAGATAAAAACAATTCCTGAAATCGATTCTCTGGAACGCACATCTGACACCATAGTCAGACTCTGTGCATCCAATCAATATATGAACTTGTGAAGTGCAAGCTAACTCACAATCCTCAGTTGATAAAGACTTCTGAGTATACCCTTCACTTTAGTCCAGTGATCTAGACCCGGGTTCGACTGAAACCGACCCATGTATCCTGCTGCGCAATAGATATCTAGTATCGTAAAACGAATCTGGCTAGAATCTTATCTTCATGCGTAGCCTGTGACAGCAAGAGAACCTTGCTCTGGTTATCTCGAGTTACCTTGATTTCCAGAGCATAACTTGCTTCACTAGGGTCTTTCACATCGAATCGTGATGACTACAAACCTTTACTGTAAACAATATTCTTGCATCATTTTCAATCAGTAGAATATCGTTAACATAACGTACTAAATACACCCTTGTAACTATTTCACCTTTCTTATACCCACTTGGTTTATCCTCACTCTGATCAAATCCGTGTGAGCTGATTCCCTTGATCAAAATAGATATTCCAACTTGGATGCTTGCATCAGTCCATAAATGGATCTTTGCAACTTGTATTCTATATCTTCCTAACCTACTGACACAAAGCTTGGGGCTGCAACATCCATATGTCCTTTCCAAATTCCCGTTAGGGAAAAACTATCTTAACATCCATCTACCAGATCTTCCAACTATAATGGGCTGCAATTAATTAAGAGGATCCGAAATAGACTTAGGCATAGCTACCAGTGAGATGGTTTCGAGATAGTCAATCCCTTCTTTTTTGGTAACTAATCTAGCTACTAAGTCTTAACCGGGTGCTCTTCTTATACACGTCCTACATCCCGACGGGTGATAGTGTTATAAGTGTCAAGACGTACTGTTCCAAGGGATATTGATGGAAGCTTGCCTCCATAGTCGTTTGTTAGTTAGAGCTGTCGAAAGCTCCCACTACTTCTTCGTAGCTTTAGGGATCATCCTCCTGAAACTCTGGATTAACTATCGAAGTTTCTCCATAGTATCTATCAGGAGCTCTGATGGTCCCACAACGACGAGCTGGTGGTGGTACAAAAGTTAATCGTTTCTACAGTACCTGGTATACTAGTTTCTGTATTATCTACTCCCACTACGTTTTCAGATGCGCACTCTCTACCAGTACCCAGTAGTTCACCCAGAACTACCTTACCGGTAAACTTATGGTCTATAATATAATCTTGGTCTAGGTAGATGGTGTTCGTAGAAATGATTACCTTCTAAACCTCAAGATCATAGAGTAGTCCACCTTATGCCTCCCTAGGATAACCTATAAATAGATATACCTAGAGCTTCATCTCTATTTAATCCCTCTTGTCCTTCTGCACAAGTGCATGACAATCCTATATCCTGAGACACTATAGTGTCAGCTTTCGCTTAGACCATAGCTCTCTATAGGTCTGAGGCACTGATCTAGATGAGAGATAGTTTCAGATATAAGCTACTGTTTTAAGGTACAATCCCACCAGAAGATGGGTAATACACTTGGCAATATTCATCATACTACGGACCATATCAAATAGGGTCTGATTCCTTCTCTTGGAGACTTTATTCTGACGTGTCATCCTTGGAGCATTTAACTGGGAAATAATCCCATACTCCATCAGGATCCTATGGAACCCGTCCGATAGGTTCTCGTTCCCTTGATTAAATCGAAAAAACTCATATCGTCTGGACACTTTTGGAACCATAGACATAAAAAATAACTAATTACCAATACCTTAGTGGCCCTTTTAGTTATTCTGTCTTTCAGATAACACTCATAGGTTAGAAGAATTTTTGATGAATCTGTGAATAGAAACTCGGCCTTCTTTTACCTCTGAATTTATCTGAGGCAGAATATCTAAATCAGAGGGGTCACAAATAGGATAGCTTCTCCGAAGGAATTAGATAAATTTCAATTAGATGCTGCAGCTGTCATAAAATCTATTTTCGAATTAGGATTAAGTACAAAGAGAATTTTTCTGATCTATTCCTCTAACTATGAAGCTATCAATTCAGTTTAAGATACACACCTTATAGTGCTGTCTAAAACTAAAAACTTCATTTACCAAGGAGGAAACAGAACTAAATCTTTAAAGATTAAAATCCGTGTTTCGGAGAAACTAAGACAATCGTATCTAACAGCTTCCGCAGTGGCTTATGGCATCAGTACCTATGTTAGTATTACTTCACTATAAAGTAGACTTCTGCTTTTCTTGAATCTCTGTAGACCTGAAGTCTACATTCCAAGAAGCATAAGAACTGCTACTAGATAGCGACTCAACTCCTAACATCCTAAGGCCATACACTATCTTTAATACCCCCTATACTTGCCAAAGCGGAAACACTTCTGTCCTTAGCGTTACCAGACTTAGGAGTCCATACCAGTTTCTATACTAGAATAGTTTCTGATCTCTTATAAGTTACTCTCTTAGGTTCTTCTAAAGAAAACCTAGGTTAAGAACTAAAGGCATTGCCTTTAATCTTGATCCTATCCTTTGTCTCTTGGAAATCTCCTTAGAAGTTCTGTGTTTATCACCTCTAACTTGTTAAAGCTAAAGTCTCTGATAACGCCTTCGAAGGTTCCAGACAAGGATGCAAGACAGACGTCTTCCACCACCTTGTCATCTGGCACCATATCTTTGGAATCTAGTTCGATCTGGAACTCAAGTATGTATTCTCAAACAAGCATACCCTCAGACATCTCAGTACCGACAAGTATCTTAGTGGAAAACCAATAAGTCTACTGACTTTGTAACACCTGTGGTGTTAAATTTGGGAATAATAAAAGTTCGCCTTGGGTATTTTTGTCATTCTTAGTCAGATTTTTTTTCTCTGGGCTTGTTCTGGAAGAATAAGTCGTAAACCCATGAAATATTTTACGTTCAATTTTGCTATGGCTTCGAACAGATCGCAATGGCGCGTCCCGTGCAGTAATCGGGTGTATGCGCAGCTAGTTTCGGCAGTTCGGTAGTTATACCCTAGAATATCGATAAATTAGCTAATATTTGATATTGTTTTATTTACCACGAAAGTTCGAGTAATCGGATCATAGCAAGGCTGGATACGTTGGGTGGGGATCTGAGAGACCTTTTCAACGAGCCTGAGCTGGGGTCGATCCGATACCTGGGTGATGAGTAATTACTATTTTAAATTTTTGAGTATTTCTTTCTTTTCGAGAGATCCATAAGTCAGAAAATTATGTATCAAGTGCCGACGCGTTCATGTCAACGAGAGCTTTCCAACGAATCCTCTTAGACCCAATTCTGACATCCGATTTATGAGTTATGGCTAATTATCATTTTCAGTTATGGTGATAAAACCGAATCTTTTCTTCCTTTATTCCCTACTCTTTATTAGGAGTTAAAAGCCATTACAACCTGATAGCCTTAACAACCAGATCTCTCTCTCCGTGACTTAAAATTTTAATTTCGGATGGGAAGAAATGAAAGAGTTAAAATGATAAAACTGAATCTTTTATTCTCTTAGCTCATTCTCGTTATTAGGAGTTAAAAGTCTTAACAATCTGATGGCCTTAACAACCAGATCTCTCCTTCCTTTATTCCTTCATCATTATTATGAATTAAAGGGGTTAACAACATGATCTCTCAACCCTCTTTACCACCATAACATCCCTTCCCCTTCTTTATGAAGAATCAAGAGATAGAGAGAGAGAGAGAGCAGACAGATTGAGAGAGAGAGAGAACTATAGAGAGCGGAGCAGCGGCCTCGCCTCCTCCCCCGACTCCGGCGAACACCGAACCAAGGTCAGCCCTTTTCCCTATCCTCCTCCACACGACCCAACCCATGCGGCCACCCCGCTATCGCCACCATGGAAGAAAACCACCCATGCAGCCTCTAGTTTGTGAAGGGAAGAAGAAGGGAGTGCCAGACCCGTAAATAACGGGTCTGCCCAAGCCATTTTGTTATTAACACTGCAGACCCGACCCGACAGGCCCTAGACCTGACCCGACCACTGCAGACCCGACCCAATCTGAAAACCTGACCTGACCACCCAGACCCGACCCGATGGCTCTGCTAACCCGGCCCAGCATAGTGAATCGGCCTGGTTCACTTAAACCAAACCCACGAACCAGCAGATTTTGGTTCGGCCGCCATTTCTTCGTCCGAACTCGAAATCAGACGAAACCAGAGCCATTACGACCGGCTTGGAAAATTCTACTTGTTGGTCACAGTTTAGTACAATAATTATATTATTTAGTATCCCATTTTATTCATGAACCCGAACTAATTGGTGCACCTTGGTTTGATCATCATTTCCCTGTCCAATCTCATAATTGGACGAAACAGGTGGCATTATGCTCAGATATTCGATACAGATGTATTGAACCTAGTTTAGGACTCTAGGGACCCTTCTATCCTATTAAACTGACCATGAACTAGTTTTTACCGGTTCAACCCTCAAACCTCCGATCGAAGTCAGATTCGAGCAAGACCGGATCCAATGAGTCCCTCATTCCTAGACCAACCTATGTAGATCCCTAGTTTGAGTAATTTATAAAGGTAACAACTTATATATTTTAAACTATGGTTGTCAGTTTCTCCTTCGACGATACACCGAACCGATAAGCGGGAGGAGCGTGAACAACCGAGTTACTTTCCAAGTGAACATTATTAATTCTATTCTGGTTAGAGTAGATTGTAGTTGTATCTATAAAATAATTAATAAAAATATATATGGCATAGTATGTCCAATGCATATAGGCGGGAAACTGGTACTGCATGTGGGAGGTGGGCATACTATCCCTTGACTCTGAATAATAATGTAATATTTTTTGATAGTTGTAATGGTAATTAGCTCAACCTAGATTCACATTAGGATGCATGCAAACAAGTAGATACTCATACTGATTAATTATTGAAATTCTATTGAATGATTATGTTTGGTGACCATAGATCTCATGGTGCAGTCCAATTGCTGTTGAGCAACGAAGGCTGGTGGTCTCAGTGGAGAGACCGGTGGTTGTACTTCCTCAGTTGAGGTTCTCTTCCCAGAGGGAAGACTCACTACTCACGAGCATGGGTAGGGGACCCGAGTGCACATGATGGGAGGTGAACCACCGCCTATGCATAATCCGAATCAAGTAGGTAGGGTCACAGGGTTGGACAGGCGGTAAAGCCCCTAGTGGCCTAGTAGTCCACCCCTGGGTAATGACCCCGAAGGAGCAAGTTGGGCGGGAGTGCCCCATGGTGAAAGACCAAGCCCCCTTATGGCCATATGGGTATTTCTGGCTCTCCAGGTACGCTTGGACCCAGGTTTCTGTTGGCAGACTCAGTTAGAAAACTGTCGGTTCACTTTAGGAGTAGGTATATAACATTCAGTGATTAGTTGCATACTTTTAATCTGGATGATTATTTGTCTTACATTTACTAGTTGTAGTTGTACCATAGTAGAATTGTCATATTAGCTAGCTGAACTATCTTATTTGCACTATATGTATGTGTATGTTGTCGCCCTCGTAAACTTCTAGAAGGGCAGGGTACGACTATGGTTTACCCTAGCTAGTTTATGGTTAATTGTTCACTGAGTTTACCTAGTAAACTCACCCCGTTGTTGCACACTCTTTTCAGGTACTGAAGATCTTTCTCGGACGCTTCCTAAAGGAGCTTAATTAGCTATCAAGAAAGGACGCTAGAGATGTTAGCTAGATTTTATTATTCTAGTTGGTTATGTAATAACTGTGGAACAATGTTTTAAATGCTCTGAATAATGCCAGAATCAGTAATGCTACCCCTGGTAAGCTTCTCCTCAAAGCTTCATGCCCGGTAGGCCTTTCCTCAAGGCCAAGCTATTGGTAGGCTTCTCCTCAAAGCCATCCCCTATCAACTAGTAAATAGTTAATGATAAATTAGTAATAAATAACTAAATAATAAATCAACCTCGCAACCTTATAACATTGACTTACCCTTATAACCCCATCACCCCCGGCTTTGACTGGTTTACCCTTGTAGTCGGATCAGGGGCGTGACAGCTGGTATCAGAGCTTAGGGATATGATCCTAGGGTTATCCTTAGGTTGTTAGTCATTGTGTTTGGATTTGTTGTATAAGTTCTTATTTACTAATCGGATCTATCCTTAAGGATTTAGTTTTGAGGATTTTATTACTCTTCTACCCTACTGATGGGGACGCTTTTCAGTAGAAACAGTTAAGAGGGACACTTCTCAACTTGGTAAAGTGAGTAATTGAATCCCCAATCTTGTAGTGGTGTTAGATAGTTGTAATCTCCGGCTAGTTTCTCTTTAAGATGTGTAGCTTGCCGCCTTTTACCTTGTTTGTTTGGTAAATTCTCTTGCTTAGGATCTAACCTAAGAATCTCGTTATTGGTAAGGTATAAGACTTACCATGATAAGAACCTCTTGCACTAGGCGCTCTTTCTTTACCTTTCGTTTATAATTTTTATCAGTGGATACTTTTGGGATTGAAGTATAGAATATCACATTAGATGATGTGATCGTTGAGAGGTATAATCATTAAGTTATTCCTCATCTCTTTTAAGATTGTAGTTTAGTATTGTAGTTTGTTTATGCTTATAGAGAATACTTTGTCCTGCAGGTATGTATTTCTCATAGATTATATAGTTCTAAGATCAGTAGTTGTGGATCTTAGGAGAGAATTCTATTATAGGCTAGACATAAGGATATTAGAGCTTTTAGATCTGCCATAGAAGTTACCATAGACCCATTCCTCGTAGTATAGCTTTACCTTGCATAGTTTAGTAGTTCGCACTTCTAGCAGTTCATATAGCTTGGATAGATATACGTTAATAACTATTGCATATTGCCTTAAGTGTTGTAACTGTGTTTACTACCCTTGCACGAGTCTTGTTCGACACTGGATCGACGCACTCTTATATAGTCCCCAGATTTGTGGCTACCTTGGGGCTATAGTCAGAGCCCTTGGTTATGTCCTATCGGTCGTCTAACCACTTGGGGCTAGCATCGATGTGGACTGAGTATGTAAGAGATGTGTGCTTTCCATTGGAGGCAATGAACTCGTGGCCGACTTGATCATCCTTGACCTAGAAGGGTTGGATGTGCTAATTGGGATGGACTGGATGGTGGCGTACCATGCTTTACTAGTTGCTTCTCCAAGAAGATCACCTTCTGTCCACCCAGTAACTCGGAGTTCATCCTTGCGAGAGCTAAGCTGGCTATTCTATAATTGACGCCCAGTGAGGGACTTGCCTTAGTCTCCTAGCATAAATAGCTAGCGAGACCGAGGGCGAGAATCCATTAGAATGCTCCCTAGTAGTTCGATCAAGACAGATGTGTTCCCTGACCAGCTCTCAGGCTTTCCTCCTGTTCGAGAGGTAGAGTTCAGCATCAAGCTAGTTCCGGGGATGGCACCGATCTCAGTGGCCCCGTATCGGATGGCACCAGCTGAGCTACGGGAGTTAAGTACTCAGCTAGAAGAATTGCAGAGTCTCGGGTATATTCGCCCCAGTGTCTCTCCATGGGGTACCCCTGTTCTGTTTGCTCAGAAGAAGGATGGTTCAAAACGGCTCTGCATCGATTATAGGAAACTTAATGCAGTTACTATGAAGAACTGATATCCTCTTCCAAGGATCGAGGATCTATTTGATCAGCTGAAGGGTGCTCAGTTCTTCTCTAAGATTAATTTGAGGACTGGGTACCATCAGCTCAGAGTAAAGGATGATGATATCCAGAAGACAGCATTCCGGACGAGGTACGGGCACTACGAGTTTCTAGTGATGCCGTTCGGTCTGACGAATGCCCCAGCAGCTTTTATGAACATGATGAATCGGGTCTTCAGGCCTTACCTTGATCAGTTCATCGTGGTCTTCGTTGATGACGTATTGATCTTCTCGAAGTCAAAAGAGGAGCATGCAGAGCATCTGAGGATTGCCCTACAGTCATTGCGAGATCACCAGCTCTATGCCAAACTCAACAAGTGTGAGTTTTGGATGAGAGAAGTAAAGTTCTTAGGGCATGTGGTTTCAGAAGGAGGCATCTCGGTGGACCCAGCAAAAATCGAGGCAGTACTGAGTTGGGAGTCACCGAGGAATGTTTTTGAGATCCGGAGTTTCCTGGGTCTAGCGGGATACTACCGGAGGTTCGTAGAGGGTTTCTCGAGACTGGCATTGCCTCTGACTCGGTTAACAAAGAAGGGGGTGAATTTTGAGTGGTCGGATGCTTGTGAGCAGTCCTTCCAGGAGTTGAAGCGACGACTCACCACTGCCCCTGTTCTTACAGTGCCAATTGGTGGGAAGGGATACGTGGTCTATACAGATGCGTCTCAGTCTGGACTTGGAGGTGTGTTGATGCAAGATGGAAAAGTGGTAGCCTGTGCATCGAGACAATTGAAGACTCATGAGCAGAACTACCCGACCCATGATCTGGAGCTTGCAACGGTGGTGTTTGTGCTCAAGATTTGGCGGCACTACCTGTACGGAGAAGACTTCGAGATGTATTGTGATCATAAGAGTCTAAGGTATATCTGTACCCAGAAGGACCTGAATCTCCGACAGAGGAGGTGGATTGAGGTCTTGAAGGACTTCAACTACAACTTCTTCTATCACCCTGGGAAGGCTAATGTAGTGGCGGATGCACTCAGCAGGAAGTTCAAGAGCAAGATGTCTCGACTGATTGCAGATAGACAAAGCTTTATTGTAGCAATTGAAGGGTATGACTTGTTGGTGCGAGAGGATCCCGCTAGTACTCGATTATGCAGTGTGCGGGTGCAGCCTATGCTGTTCAAACAAGTAATAGCCTCTCAGGCAGATGATGAGGAGTTGGAGGAGATGCGTTCTCGATTGATAAAGGGAGAGGCAGTAGAGGACTGGTCACTTGATTCTGATGGCGGACTAAGGTATAAGAGGCGGCTATGTCTACCGAAGGTCCTGGAGATTCGAGAGGAGGTTCTAACAGCGGTGCATCGCTCTCGATACATGGTACACCCTGGCAGTACCAAAATGTACCGAGACTTGAAGAGCCAATTCTGGTGGAATGGCATGAAGAGAGATGTAGCTGAGTTCGTGGCCAAGTGTCTGACCTGTCAGCCGGTTAAGGCAGAACACCAGAAGCCTGCGGAACCCCTTCATCCCCTTCCTGTCGCAGAGTGGAAGTGGGAGCACATCACGATGGACTTCGTCTCGGGGTTGCCACTAACCAGGAGCAAGCATGATTCAGTATGGGTGATTATGGACAGACTAACCAAGTCTGCCCACTTCCTTCCAGTCCGAATGACTTCCTCTTTATCGGAGCTGAGCAGACTCTACGTTGCAGAGATAGTTAGATTACATGGGATTCCAGTGACCATTGTCTCTGATCGAGATCCCAGATTTGTCTCAGGGTTCTGGAAGAGTTTGCAGACCGCGTTGGGGACCCAGCTCAGCTTTAGCATAGCCTTTCATCCCCAGACAGACGGTCAATCAGAGCGGACCATCCAGATATTGGAAGACATGCTTCGGGCGTGTTCTATAGATTTCGGAGGTAGCTGGGATGAGCACTTGCTCTTGGTGGAGTTCTCGTACAACAATAGCTATCAGGCGAGCATTGGCATGGATCCCTATGAGGCTCTGTATAGGAGGCCTTGTCGATCCCCCATCTGTTGGGCAAAGGTCGGAGAGCGTAGTTTTCTGGGACCAAACTTAGTGCAGGAGACTACAGAGACGATACAGGTTATCAGAGAAAGGCTCCGCACAGCTCAGAGCAGACAGAAGAGCTATACAGATATTCGTAGGCGGCCCCTTGAGTTTGAGGTCGGTGACCATGTCTTTCTGCGGGTTTCCCCTAAGCGTGGTGTCTTTCGGTTCGGAAAGAAGGGAAAACTAGCACCGAGGTTTACGGGACCGTTCGAGATTCTAGATCGAGTCGGAGAGGTGACGTATCGTCTGGCTTTATCACCACGGCTCTCAGCAGTGCACCCAGTGTTCCACGTGTCGATGCTCCGGGGGTACATGCCAGACCCGACACATGTACTAGATTGGCAAGACTTGGAGCTAAATGCCGATGCCACTTTTGAGGAGCGGCCGATCCGTGTTTTAGCTTCCGAAGATAGGGTGCTTCGCACCAAGACCATCAAGATGGTCAAGATTTTGTGGAGTTATCGAGGTGAGGATGAGGCCACTTGGGAAGTGGAGTCCGATATATTGCAATTGTACCCTGATCTCTTTGATGTTTGATTTTTGATTCTAACTAATTTTCGAGGACAAAAATTTCTTTAAGGTGTATAGGTTGTAACACCTGTGGTGTTAAATTTGGGAATAATAAAAGTTCGCCTTGGGTATTTTTGTCATTCTTAGTCAGATTTTTTTCTCTGGGCTTGTTCTGGAAGAATAAGTCGCAAAGCCATGAAATATTTTATGTTCAATTTTGCTATGGCTTCGAACAGATCGCAATGGCGCGTCCCGTGCAGTAATCGGGTGTATGCGCAGCTAGTTTCGGCAGTTCGGTAGTTATACCCTAGAATATCGATAAATTAGCTAACATCTGATATTGTTTTATTTACCACGAAAGTTCGGGTAATCGGATCGTAGCAAGGCTGGATACGTTGGGTGGGGATCTGAGTGACCTTTTCAACGAGCCTGAGCTGGGGTCGATCCGATACCCGGGTGATGAGTAATTGCTATTTTAAATTTTCGAGTATTTTTTTCTTTTCGAAAGATCCATAAGTCAGAAAATTATGTATCAAGCGCCGACGCGTTCATGTCAACGAGAGCTTTCCAACGAATCCTTTTAGGCCCAATTCTAACATCTGATTTATGAGTTATGGCTAATTATCCTTTTCAGTTATGTAGATATTCGAATGGCACCGGGTTCCAACCGAGCCTACTTCAGGGCACGGGACCGAGCCTAACCATCCCTAGGACCTACCTCCTAACCTTGTAGCTGGATTTAAATTTCTTAGATCTTTCTCCTCTGAATTTAAAACTTTAATTTCGGATGGGAATAAATGAAAGAGTTAAGATGATAAAACAAAATCTTTTATTCTTTTATTCCATCCTCTTTATTAGGAATTAAAAGCCTTAACAACCGAATAGCCTTAACAACCAGATCTCTCTCCCCGTTATTTAAATTTTAATTTAGGATGGGGAGAATAGAGAAGAAATATGGTGATAAAACTGGATCTTTTCTTCCTTTATTCCCTACTCTTTATTAAGAGTTAAAAGCTATTACAACCTGATAGCCTTAACAACCAGATCTTTCTCTCCGTGACTTAAAATTTTAATTTCGGATGGGAAGAAATGAAAGAGTTAAAATGATAAAACTGAATCTTTTATTCTCTTAGCTCATTTTCTTTATTAGGAGTTAAAAGTCTTAACAATCTGATGGCCTTACCAACCAGATCTCTTCTTCCTTTATTCCTTCATTGTTATTATGAATTAAAGGGGTTAACAACCTGATCTCTCAACCCTCTTTACCACCATAACATCCCTTCACCTTCTTTATGAAGAATCAAGAGATAGAGAGAGAGAGCAGACAGATTGAGAGAGAGAGAGAGAGAACTATAGAGAGAGGAGCAGCAGCCTCGCCTCCTCCCCCGACTCCGGCGAACACCGAACCAAGGTCAGCCCTTTTCCCTATCCTCCTCCACACGACCCAACCCATGCGGCCACCCCGCTATCGCCACCGTGGAAGAAAACCACCCATGCAGCCTCTGGTTTGTGAGGGGAAGAAGAAGGGAGTGCCAGACCCGTAAACAACGGGTCTGCCCAAGCCATTTTGTTATTAACACTGTAGACCCGACCCGACAGGCCCTAGACCTGACCCGACCACTGCAGACCCGACCCAATCTGAAAACCTGACCTGACCACCCAGACCCGACCCGATGGCTCTGCTAACCCGGCCCAGCATAGTGAATCGGCCTGGTTCACTTAAACCAAACCGGCGAACCAGCAGATTTTTGTTCGGCCGCCATTTCTTCGTCCGAACTTGAAATCGGACGAAACAAGAGCCATTACGACCGGCTTGGAAAATTCTACTTGTTGGTCATAGTTTAGTACAATAATTATACTAATTAGTATCCCATTTTATTCATGAACCCGAACTAATTGGTGCACCTTGGTTTGATCATCATTTCCCTGTCCGATCTCATAATTGGACGAAACAGGTGGCATTATGTTCAGATATTCGATACAGATGTATTGAACCTAGTTTAGGACTCTAGGGACCCTTCTATCCTATTAAACTGACCATGAACTAGTTTTTACCGGTTCAACCCTTAAACCTTCGATCGAAGTCAGATTCGAGCAAGACCGGATCCAATGAGTCCCCCATTCCTAGACCAACCTATGTAGATCCCTGGTTTGAGTAATTTATAAAGGTAACAACTTATATATTTTAAACTATGGTTGTCAGTTTCTCCTTCGACGATACACCGAACCGATAAGCGGGAGGTGCGTGAACAACCGAGTTACTTTTCAGGTGAACATGATTAATTCTATTCTGGTTAGAGTAGATTGTAGTTGTATCTATAAAATAATTAATAAAAATATATATGGCATAGTATGTCCAATGCATGTAGGCGGGAAACTGGTACTGCATGTGGGAGGTGGGCATACTATCCCTTGACTCTGAATAATAATGTAATATTTTTTGATAGCTATAATGGTAATTAGCTCAGCCTAGATTCACATTAGGATGCATACAAACAAGTAGATACTCGTACTGATTAATTTTTGAAATTCTGTTGAATGATTATGTTTGGTGACCATGGATCTCATGGTGCAGTCCAGTTGCTGCTGAGCAACGAAGGCTGGTGGTCTCAGTGGAGAGACCAGTGGTTGTACTTCCTCAGTTGAGGTTCTCTTCCCAGAGGGAAGACTCACTACTCACGAGCATAGGTAGGGGACCCGAGTGCACAGGATGGGAGGTGAACCACCGCCTGTGCATAATCCGAATCAAGTAGGTAGGGTCACAGGGTTGGACAGGCGGTAAAGCCCCTAGTGGCCTAGTAGTCCACCCCTGGGTAATGACCCCGAAGAAGCAAGTTGGGCGGGAGTGCCCCATGATGAAAGACCAAGCCCCCTTATGGCCATATGGGTATTTTTGGTTCTCTAGGTACGCTTGGACCCAGGTTTCTGTTGGCAGACTCAGTTAGAAAACTGTCGGTTCACTTTAGGAGTAGGTAGAACTAACATTCGGTGATTAGTTGTATACTTTTAATCCGGATGATTATTTGTCTTACATTTACTAGTTGTAGTTGTACCATAGTAGAACTGACATATTAGCTAGCTGAATTATCTTATTTGCAATATATGTATGTGTATGTTGTCGCCCTTGTAAACTTCTAGAAGGGTAGGGTACGACTATGGTTAACCCTAGCTAGTTTAGGGTTAAATATTCACTGAGTTTACCTAGTAAACTCACCCCGTTGTTGCACACTCTTTTCAGGTACTGTAGATCTTTCTCAAACGCTTCCTAAAGGAGCTTAATTAGCTATCAAGAAAGGACGCTAGAGATGTTAGCTAGTTTTTATTATTCTAGTTGGTTATGTAATAACTGTGGAACAATATTTTAGACGCTCTGAATAATGCCAAAATCTGTAATGCTACCCCTGGTAAGCTTCTCCTCAAAGCTTCATGCCCGGTAGGCCTTTCCTTAAGGCCAAGCTATTGGTAGGCTTCTCCTCAAAGCCATCCTCTATCAACTAGTAAATAGTTAATGATAAATTAGTAATAAATAACTAAATAATAAATCAACCTCGCAACCTTATAACATTGACTTACCCTTATAACCCCATCACCCCCGGGTTTGACTGGTTTACCCTTGTAGTCGGATCCGGGGCGTGACAGACTTCGCCTTCCAAACATCTAATGCAAGTAAAACTTTATTTGAGAAGATCAGGCATATCTCTGACTTGCTTCTAAGAAGTTGTCCACAAGTCTGCTATGGCACAGAACTTGCACATCTCCTCAAACTCTCGCTAGTCATTATATGCTCTAGTGATATCTAGACCCATTAGGTCTAGTACAGGGATATTTAGATTGCAAGCCAATGTACATTTACTACCCTAAGCATAAGCTAAAGATAGCGCTTCTGCTCTACGTAGTTAGAGACCCGATAAATAGTTCTCTTATGGGATAATGGATAGGGGAACTATATGGTTGAATAAAAAAGAATGCAGGAAAGCTTATTTTATGAATTTTTAAAACAAGCTAATTATATCCAAATGTCAGCGCTACCCTCAAGCGAAGACATCTCTATGGATTAATTTAACCATGTATGTAAGATCTCGGAATCAGCTACACCTGTCCGAGGGGGCAGTGTGCAGGTCTTCCACTTACGCGGGTCTTTCCCTTGACCCTATCCAAATCTGCCAACTAAGGGCTTTGATGAACAATGGTTATCTTTTGGCCAGTACCACGTGATCACCATTGTCTTCACAATGAATACCTTACGTATACTTCGGATGCTTACCCACGAGCCTAGGCAATTACGGAACGGGAGTTCAAACAGCCCCCACGAGGGTGAGTAAAGCCTGAACCCTTGGCGCCGTAAACGTCATATCCCGAGGAAGATCACTAAGTTGCTTGGAATGAAAAAACACAGCTCTCACCCGAGAAGGTTGTTGAGTTATGCCCTCCCACCCGAGCACGAAGTGATTGACCGTGGAGGCTAGAGGATCTCTAAAAGTCCTCTCTTGCATCCCTTATTAAATTTAAAGGTTATTTTATGCAAGTATGAGTGTACACTAAGGTCACGATAACCTATACACTAGACCCTGGTCATACCATGCTTCCACGAGCGTTTTAAACCTTTCACGAAGCATTAATCGATCTCGGAATATCATAGTCCCTGCCTCAAGTAGATTTCTCAACTATAGGGTCACATTACATATCCCAAGAACGTCGATGCTCTACAAACCTGGCTACTACGCTAATGCCCTGAAGCCTAGCCTAAGGTTAGACTGATAGAAAAAGTCTTCCACTACCATGGCGCCTCGCTTATAAATTTGACGATTGATGTCATAGTAGAATTCCAACTCATTCTAGGTTTCAATGGTGGCCAAATAGACACACCCGACTAATCGGGTGTTGACCTAATGGTGGCATAACCAAATATGAGGAATTCATACTATTATCAATGGTCAATTAAATAATAGGCGTCATTAGTGGGATCTTATGCTAATAAGGTCGCTATGACCCGAGGGGAAAGGGCATCCCTATAATACAGATAATTAAATTATCGCATCGGGGTTCTCTACTGAAACATAAAGAACTACTGAAAGAAACAGCCACATAACTGAATCAAGTTCAGGGTCCGACCCCTGAACTTGACTGGCACAGCACAGGCTCTCTGTATCCTTCGCAAGGTTCCTCGATCCGGTGTAAGCCTCTATATACGATCTCCTAACGCTTTCTGCCCTTTGTCGTTATCGTGTACGCTTCGCCAGATCGCCATCGTCTTTCAAGGTTCCGCTCGTCCTCCCGATGGTGGATCACCATGGTAAATCCTCATCTTCAATCTGTAACCGAAAAAGCTCTAGTACGCTTCGAGCAAGTGCTCGCTCGTACATAATTTTCTAGAAAGAAAAGAAAAACAAGCCTAGCAAAAAAAGCCTGGGAATCAAGGGTGGTCAACCTCCACCACTTGCCCGACTTTGATTCTAAAACCTATCCACACACAGAAGAAAAATATATCCAGACAAATTGGCTAACACGGGGTCCGACCCCCGATAGCAAGCAATCACATATTCATATTAATTTAGAAGCGACGCCCTGTAAGAACGATTCATAGAACATATAATATATACTATGCAAGATCTAATCGTAGAACCCCGATGGCGGCATATACTATTCATGCGCGTACTTGACGGTTTCATGAAAACCATAAAACACACACTACTAGCGAGCTCTGATACCAATTATTGGAAATAATTCCATAGTAGAGACCCGCAGCGGAAGCAAAGTGAAGATCCGAAGACCGTGAGCGGTGTGCGTTACATATCAAAGTTTTCATCGAAACGGTCTATATATACGTATATGAATATAGCATGACAACTACGCGAACCCCTAACAACGATCTAACGTGAAAGAATAATCTAGCATGCATGCATGTTCTATCTATGCTAGATCTACATGTTAGAGATTATACCTGCGTGCGGATTCTTTCACCGTGGCAAGTTTCTTCTTTGTCGATTGAGACGGGCTCAGATCTGCTTGACATAGCTTTGATGCGACGATCGTAACTTTCGGCTTCGAACTCGGATTGGGCTGAAATGTGGACTATATGTATAGAACTTCGAGACGCAACTTTTGCAACAAGTTTCACCTAGTTTGGACTTCTATTGCTATAGAATCGTAAAAACAATACTGATTTTCTGTGCAGATTCTGGATAGCAAAAGCTTGCGGGAGATGCCTTCTAGTTCATCCAATCTCGCACGATGCACAGCACCTCGTCGATGGATCTCTGAGTGCCTCCATTTGACGAGCCTTCTCCTTCTATGAAACCCTACACGAGGAAGATGAGTCGTCATCCAATGGCGCAAGCAAGGGTCAAGAAACGAAAAAGGAGAGGAGAAGAGAGCTAGGGAGAGATCTAGGGAGGGGGGTTCGGTTTTTTCATCATGTACGGCTGGCCCCCTATAGCCCCTTTTATAAGGCCGGCTTATCCCCTTGGATAAGGCTCCAAGGGGATAAGTTCATCCGTCAAAAATCTCTCCAAAAATCTCCCTTTATCTCTCCATCTCTTTATCCGTTTTCCCCACTTTTAGGGCTTGTTTTGACTAATTCAAAACCCCATGGGTCTCCTACAGCTAGGGTCGGCCACTAGTGAGGCTTGGCAGTGTGCGTTTTACTAAAACGTCATTTATGCCTCAAATTGACCATTTCTAATGTACGAGACTTAGCGAGTCTTCCTTAAGTGATCTTGACAAGTTACTTTACTATTAACTGAGGTGGAACCTTCAGGGACCAGGGTTCATGGCTTTCAACTCAAACTCGATCGACACACTACCCGAGTATACCATCGATCCTCTGAGTCTGAGTTAACCTGCGTGGCCACCCAGATTGCGACGTAGGCTGCACTTTAATTCTCCCAGACTTACTATGTTATCCTTTATACCCCTGCTCTCCGCTTAGTATGGTAAACCCATTGTCCCTCCATCTAGTATCATGATGCATCTCGAGCGGTGGAGAATACCGTCAGACTCGAGTGCTCATATGACTCGGTTCCTTCCAGGTTGACCATATATATCGTACCTTTGATTACTCTAACGAGCAACCAGATCCATCACCAGTCCAACTGATGACCACCTGGCCAGGGTTTAATACGACGTAGGTCAGACCAAGGAACGTACCTCCCGTTAGGGGTGTGGATGACCTGCCGGAGTGACACGCTGATGCAACGCCAGCCGGGTAACCCACTACACCGTGGTTTTGGATCACTGCATCCGGATCCTCACACATTGGTGCGCCAAAGCACCACACAACTGGTTACTCCACCAAACATGGTTCCTCAGGGTTTATGACCGTTTTACCCTAAGCAGAAACACGGCTTAGTGCACTGGTGTCTGCTCACCAATCTGTCCACCGTGTTGGTTCCGTTCGGCCATAGACACTGTGCCTGGTAATGACCGTGGTGGAGACACCCACGCTCTGTCATCCCAACAGCTTATCCTGATAGGGCGACCAACCCTAATCAGAGCTGCAAACTTATTTAGGTTATATAGGACCAATCCCTTGAGTCTCCTACTCAAGTGGATTACCATGTAGCCATGGCTCTCTGTTCTATAATTAGAACACGCACTAAGGTACGTACTAAAATGCAATCTTATACTATTAACCATACATAGTTAAACTATAGGTTTTTACGAGCTGTATACCTCACCAATTCTAACACTCCAACCAACCACGTACGGCTGTGATGAATGTCAAACCCACCATCGTCCTGCCCACATCGAGGGGGGGGAGATTTGAACTCAAAACACTTCGGGTCAAACTTTGATTGGTATGGAAGGTGGATGCCGCAATACAAATTGTATGACAAATACTTGCATGTTTTGTGGGGTCCAATCAAAAGCATTTAATATGGATATATCTCTAAAAAGCATTGCTATATAGCCAACTCCTGATCATTGTGGTTCATTTGCTTGACAGTTGGTAGTGAGTGAGAATTCACCGGTCAAAGACTTTGTGCAACGAATGGCTGCCAGCACACTACATCAAATTGGCAATCTCATGTTGGGAAACGAGTGAGGTATATTGTATTTTCCATTATTTGGTAGACGTCCAGGCCAAGGATGCAATGAGAATCAGAAAGATCATCTCCGGCGGCTCCGAGGGAGGCGGATCCAGCAATGGTTCTATTTTGTGCTGGTTTGTTTCAGTTCCTGTTTGGTTTTCCCTTTCTTTTTCTTAGTCTTGGTCTAGGATTCATCTTGCCGCGGGTGGTGTGCTCTCCCCTGTGATGTTGTTGGTGGTGGCCGGCCACTAGGGTTGGCTCTGGTTTTTCTTTATATCCGCTTGTGTGCGGATTTGGTTTGCGCCGGTATGAGGCGTCTTGCTAGTACCAGGCTGTGGTACCTCCTGAGATTTGTTGCGATCTCACCCTTCTAACTACCAAAAAAAAAAAGATCATCGCAAAATCCAAAAAGGACGACACTATAGGGTTTCCTTGTAATGGCCCCAGTTATGTAGATCAAGAGGATGTGGAGTTCCTCCACTCGATGATAGTCAAGTACTGGGGTTGGCTCCAGGATATAGCCATTCCTTCCTTTCGGTTGCACCCGGATCTTGAGGATCACTATTCAGCGAAGTGGATTCTACGCTGGTCAGCGAAAACTAGCAATCGAATCACTAGGAGTGGAAAGACGTATTGGCGAGGCCCCGAGCACGACAATGATGAGCTCCTTTTGGGTGAATGCTCCTTCAATCAGGAAGCTAGCGTAATGTGGGGCTCATATTGCCGTATTATACGTTGTCTTTTTGTAGTTTAGTTCGTTTTGAGAGCATGTTTGTCTTTTGAGTTCTACGTGTTAGAATCTAAAACCTAATGCTTGCCCACTCTGGGTATAACCTTGCTATGTAATCCCTCCATCTTTAAAATTCTAATACAATTATTATCTTTCAAAAAAAATATTTTTAAATATTTTTTATATGTTCATACGTGTATACTGAGTAATGCTAAATTTTGGTTGCTAATTTTTTTTTTTTTTTTTGAAAGGCAACCTCTCGTTGCTAACTTCACGAGAGGTTGCCTACTGGCAGCCGGGGGCGGAGCCAACATAGGCCTAGTGGAGGTAGCTGCCCCCACTGAGATTTTTTTTAAAAAAATGCAATGTTATTTGTTCATTCCCGATCAACAAACACACCAATCAAGTGGAGGTGGGCTCAGTGCATCAGCATTCACACTAAGCATTGGGCCCTGTCCCACTTCATGGGTCTGGTTTGTAAAAAAAAAACATTAATATAGTACAGTTTGCCCCCTAAGGCTTAGCTCATAGACACTTAACCCCCCTAAAGTTTTAAAACTACATTTTACCCCTTTCAATTCAGTTTTTATAAGATAAATATTACCAAATGAGGAAATTACGTAGTTGACGAAAGGGTGTACTGTGCTAACATATATTTCAAACTTTAGGAAGTCATTTGGAACAAAAAAACCTAAGGGTTTTAAGTGTTTTTGTGCTAATTTTAAGTAGGTAAAATGTAATTTACCAAACAAAAAATCGACGTTCATCCCACAACTGCCTCGCGGCAGTCTCGCACAATCTCAAGGTTTGAATTGTATTCTCCGAGACTCCGTCCCTATCCACTTCAGCCATCCTCTGCTTGAAATCCGCAGTTGGCGATGCGACCGGTAATTCGGCCCGCCTGTAGCGTCGGCCGAAACCTCTCTCTCTCTCTCTCTCTCTCTCTCTCTCTCTCTCTCTCTCTCTCTCTCTCTCTCTCTCTCTCTCTCTCTCTCTCTCTCTCTCTCTCTCTGGTTATTCACGGTTTTTTGTGTAATGTTTTTTTGGATGGAAGATTTTTGTGTGCTTATGAACTGAAAACGAGTATTTCGTAGTCAATTCAAATCCTTTGTTGGTAGAAATTGGATTAAACTTTTAAAACCAAGCAAAGATCGCCCCCACTAGACTGAATTCCTATCTCCGCCACTGCCGGCAGCTGCTCATTGGCGGAGGCAAATCACTTTTGACATTTCAAACATCAACGGTGGCATATCATGTCTTAATAGTGTCATATCAGATATCACCGGCGACATTCATTAATTGGGGGCTGCACGCAATGAACGGCTATGACGGACGGCTGTGATGTTGTTAGTGTCACGTGGCATGCATCGGTCGGCTACCGTATTTATAGGTTGCTGGGACGTAGAAGATTCGAACTCATTTCTAAGTATTTGACATGCATTCATAGGGGTGATATAATAGTTATAATTAGTTATAACCAATGCGATTGAGTGCCTAACTAGCTGGTTACAGGTGGCTAAAGACAAGAGAGGGCTTGGCAATGCTGCATCAGCCCACGTACAAGTCGGCTGAAGACCTGAAAGAGGACCGGGTTAGGGGTCACCGGTTCAACCACTGGAATAATAACTTTTATTCTTTTTTAGACCGGGTTAAGGATCACCGGTCTAAAACTAATTAACTTCGAGCAAAAGTCCTAAGAGATGAAGCGAACAAGTGAAGAACAACAACAAAAGAGTCTTATGACTCTTTTAATAAACAACTGCTCACTAAACTGTCCAAAGGGTCATGTGGGTTGGCGATTCAATCGGTGGGTTTACAGTTTTGCAGAGTTTAAATCGGATTTATAATAATTCAGGTAATTGTATTTTTCAGACCCAGAATCTTGACCGATTCATAGGTCTGACTAGCGATTGAACCGTCCGATCCGAATTTTAAATCATTGATTTCATGCCCTGGTGGTGGGGCCCACTTGGTGCGAATGGTTGTAGCGTACGCCGGATGGCTACAACTAGACCCATGCCCTGGTGCCTGGTGGTGGGGCCCACTTGGTGCGAATGGTTGTAGCGTACGCCGGATGGGTACAATCAGACCCATGCCCGGGTGGCGAGGCCCACTTGCTGCGAATGGTTGTAGCGTACGCCGAATGGCTACAATCAGACCCATGCCCTGGTGGCGGGGCCCACTTGGTGTGAATGGTTGTAGCTAGGGGTGTAAAATGGGTCGGGCCGAGCCTATAATACCTCGGGTCGGGCCTACAAATGCTACGCCCGGAGTAGCCCGTCAGGTTTGTCGAGCAGAGCCGGGACGGGCCGCGGGTCAAAGGTATGAGCCCGGACCCATCCGTATATACATATATTAAAAAAAATATTTAAAGATTAATGTTGATGGTAACTCCCAAACTCTATAACCATTATATTATACTTACTTAATATTATAAATATACAATCTTTTTATATATATATATATATATATATAGAGAGAGAGAGAGAGAGAGAGAGAGAGAGAGAGAGAGAGAGAGAGAGAGAGAGAGAGAGAGAGAGAGAGAGAGAGAGAGGGCCGATCCAGTGAGAAACCCCTTATTTGCGAAACCTTATGTGAAACCCCCCTAGAGGTTTCAGAATTTGATGAAACTTGGTAGGCATGCTACCTATACCATGTTGATCATCCTCACAAAATTTCATCAAATTCTAAAACTTCTAGGAGCATCAAATATTAGAAGATTTACCGATCGTTCATAAAAACCGTTAACTTGATTATCAAATTTGACTCTAAAGAATCCCGAGCAAGCAAATCATCCAAAAGTAGTACACATTACCCAAGCCCCGCTTGCGTGCTCCGAATTGTTATTGAATGATCCATCTATCCACACCACAAACTGGCATGCCATTGTGAGTTCATGTTTCCACAAGTTGGACATAGTAGCATGGACAAACTTCTCTGATAGTGCTATGCCCTGCTTTACCAACTACATGCAAGGAAGGGTCTGGCCCTCAAATAATTGACTACATTGTGCTTTCCATAGGTTCCACATTGCCACACAGCCATGATCTCATATGGTTCTGGATTGGCCGCCCGACTAGCCTTGGAGGTGCAGTCCTGTTGCCCACCTCATGCACTACCAGAATTCATTGCACCACGATCAGGTACCCAAATCCCAGCCGAACCCTATCAACAGGGAAGCAGTCGGAAGTGCTCCATGAAGAAGTTTCTATTGGGTTTTGGCTCAACTTCACCCAGCTAGTCTTGGACTCGATCGAGCATGTGCTATGCCCTGTTTTACCAACTACATGCAAGGAAAGGTCTATCCACACCACAAACTGGCATGCCATTGTGAGTTCCTGTTTCCACAAGTTGGACATAGTATCATGGACAAACTTCTATGATAGTGCTATGCCCTGCTTTACCAACTACATGCAAGGAAGGGTCTGGCCCTCAAATAATTGACTACATTGTGCTTTCCATAGGTTCCACATTGCCATACAGCCATGATCTCACATGGTTCTGGATTGGCCACCCGACTAGCCTTGGAGGTGCAGTCCTGTTGCCTGCCTCATGCACTACCAGAATTCCCATGCAAGTCTAGAATGCATGTTCTATGTCGCCCTTTGGTTCATTGCACCACAATCAGTACCCAAATCCCAGCCGAACCCTATTCCTCAATAGGGAAGCAGTCGAAAGTGCTGCATGAAGAAGTTTCTGTTGGGTTTTGGCTCGACTTCACCCAGCCAGTCTTGGACTCGATCAAGCTAGTGGGTAATAGGTTGGGATCAGAGGTTTGTGGTTAAGTAATCTCGAACCAACTCTAATCCTACAGGTCAGGATTTGTTTTAGGGTGTGAGTGGGTACGGGTCCCAACTCTGGTGCAACGAGGATGCGTCACACCTAGCGCATCTAATTAATAAACATGAACCCATAGGAGACCCTCAATTGGAAATAGAAAAATACTTTCAGGTTCTAGTCTGCAAGGATTTAAAAGGGGGGGTGCTAATCTCACCCGGCTATGGGTGCTTGTGTGTGAAAACCTAGAGGAGAGAGAGAGAAGATCACAAGGTGTGATCTCCCCCTCTCCCATTCGTTCGACTATGCAGAAAACTGCACAAGAGATAGAGGCCATGACCCCCTCTCCGCCCCGGTTTCCTACTTTCTGTGAGCATAAGCGAGAGAGGGAGAAGAGGACTACAGTCCTCTCCCCTTCCCCTCCTCTGCCCTTCCATTCTCTTCTCTTCATTAAAGCAGAGAAAGAGTGTGCAGCCCCTATCCTCTCTTTGGGATTTCCTTGGTTTGCAAAGGAGAAGAGAGAAAGAGGAGATTCGGGCTTCGCTTTCCCCATTTCCTCGAGGTTTTCACCTCTCTATTAGATCGCATTAGAGAGAGAGGATTCACTTGCTTCCAATTCCTCCCTTGTCTTGTTGATCTTACGAGGTCTCCATAGGTTTTCGATCGCCAAGAAGAACCGAAGTTGAAGGCCCCCATCGATGGTCATCGCATCACATCATTGACATCTCTTCCTCCATCGTGATTAGGATCTCGCGAGAAGAAGATCCATTTGCATCAATCAAATTGCAGATCGTCATCACCCAGCAAATTATGGCCGGAGGTATGTTTCAATCCACCGCTTCCGCATTCGGTCTCTTTGTTCATTGTTTTCAAAGCAAATTGCTCTCAATAATAGAGACAATTACATGCTTCAGTGTAGAATATTTCTTACACTTGGTATCAGAGCCTATTTTCTCTGATCGGTTATCCATGTAGTTAGCGTTTTAGATCCTTTTTGCAATTGTTAATGGATTTTTTTCGATTCAATAAACTCATCATCGATTAGGCAATGGATCGTTAGAAACCCTAAAATTTGCATATGAGTTTTTCCACTCTAATTGACCATCAGGGTTTCAAGGGGAGTTTCGCGATCGACAACCGACTCTCCCAGTTGGCTTATGCCGAGGGATGGGGCCGGTAGGCCACGTGGCAGACCTTGAATTTGAGATGGTTGACCGGAATCAGGTAGATCCAAAATTTAGGTCGTGTTTCTACTTTCGCCCTGATTCAATAATCGAATCAGAGTGAAGGGTTATACATCACATGGCATGTTTATTTTGAACATAAGTTTCGATGTGCTAGCTTTGTTTAGTTTTCTGGCCAAATCCAACTACATCGGTCGATCTATATGGATAATTGTATAAGTTTTGTGAATGATCACGATCTAAAGTCCTCCCATGAGGAGTGACTCGGGACTAGCCAAAGCATCCTGGATCATTCTCCATGAGTGATTCATATAGTACGCGCCATGGGGTGCTTTGAATCACATAAGTTTGATTGATCATGACGTCCCCCTTCTAGTTGCATCGATATTAAAGTTTCCCTTTGCCCAAAGAAAGATGATCCTTAATACCGTGCAATTAGGATAATAAGGTAAATTATATATGGAGAAAATAGTGGTTCTTATACCCACATAAAATGATCCATTGCTTAGGCTCCTGATACAATTCATCGGTCTTATCGAGAAATATGAAGTTTCATACGGCTTTTTAGTAAAATTTCTGCGAGGAGCGGTCTTTGCCTATAGGGAGGCCTGAATTTTACTAACTGATAATTAGTATGGTTTAATCATTAGATAAACTATAATTTATTTCTGTCTTATGATAATGTATTCTTTTCCTTCTCCAGTAGTCCCACCCTATGTCTAAGGCCTTACCCTGAACCTTACCTCCCTGTCCGAAAAGATTTTCCCGAATAAAAGGGACAAACTATCACCTAGGCGTCGGATCGTGATAAAGTAGTGCGAGAGCATATCATTCAGATGCAAGATATTGCTCTAGTGTGTTATGAATCTAAATATGTCAATTCTCATAAATCTGACAATGACTGGTGGATTGATTCTTGTTCTATAACCATATCTCTACCGTTATAAAGGGGTTTCTTGGCTTATAAGACCCAAATGACAGAGAGAATGTCATCTTCTTGGGGAATAAATTAAGCTCCAAGGTAGAAAGTGTGGGGACCTATAGACTAGTCCTCCAGACTGGATACTCTTTTGACTCGGATAGAGTTTTCTATATTCCGAGTTTCTCTAAAAATTTGTTGTTTATTTCAAAACTGGTGCCTATGGTGGCGGCGACCTCAGAAGCTGGTGTGGAAAGAGAAATGACACTCGCAGATTCGGAGGGCTCAGCCTCGGATCCTGGGGTGGTAGCCGGAGCGCTCTATGCTGGCCCACCTCTACCTCTACGATCCCTCGACCGTAATGCCATATGAAAACAGTAATATTTTTCCATACGAAACAATATGATGTAAATATGAAACAGTTTGATTTACTAATTTAGAGTCTAAGTGTATAAAAATCATAAATTAGTATCTAAGTGTTTGAAAATCATAAATTAGCATGTTTTGGATTATGAAGTTGGTTTAGATTCGATTGGATCATCATCGGATCGCATTCGATAATTCGAACTTGGATGTTTTTTTATATTTCGAACTTGCGAGCAAGTGTTTGGTAGATATTTTAATATTTCACCCTCCGATTGACTAATTTAGAATTTAAGCATTAGAAAATCATAAGTTAGCGTGTTTCGGATTATGAAGTTAGTTTGGATTCGATCGGATCATCAACGTCCCGCATCCGATAATTCGGACTTCTGTGTGGGTTTCCGACGAAGTCATGGCCATGGGAGGATGGTACAATTCACTAGCAATGGCCAAACGAAGAAGTAAGTTGGAAGCATTGTCCTTTTTGCGAATGTTTGGAGTAAAGCAATGGACATGGGGTCAAATTTTCATAGTACCAAATTTTGGTTCGACATCATAAAATGTTCTTGACTGCTCGATATTTGAATGAATTTGACATTCCATTCTTTTTTCAAACAATTTTATTGAAAGTTTTCATCTTTTTTAGGAAAATATTCATTTTACTTCCACCAATTACTTTTTTTCATAAGAGAACGATATTTCACCGACTTTTGATGAATTTGACTGAAAGTTGTTCAAAATTCATCAAATTTCCCCCACGATTTTCCTTAAAAAAAAAAATTTACACTGACATTTGACCAAAATCTGACAAATCTTCTGTTTTTGACTGATTGAAACTGAAAATGGATTCAGCATTTTAAACATTGGCAAGGGGCACCTAAAAATTAAGGAAATGTCCAATGTGTTGAGTTAAGCTATTTTACATATCTTTTTTCTCATTGGTACAGTGAAAGCCCATTTTGAGTTCATAAACAAGTTGGGAGTTGATAGGTGGTGCTTTCATGATAGAGATATTGCTCGAGATGGCAAAACATTGGCGGTATGTCCAATAATGTTAATTTCTTTTTCTCTTTTGTTTATGTGATTGAATCAGGACTGCATGGTAGTGATACAAATTTAGAAATTGACCATCTATTCAAATACTTCAGCTGAGTTTACTTTTGAAGTGATACATATTATAATTATATCTTATTAATCTTTTACAAATTTAGAAATTGACCATCTATTAAAATCCTAGCAGGTCACACACTATCTAGGAGGAGAAAATTTTGTATTTTGGGGTGGTCGAGAAGGGTATCAAACTCTATTGAACACTGATATGAAAAGAGAGCTCGATCGCTTGGTATGAACAATACGTGATCTTTGTAGAACAATACTTGGCTCCAACAGTCTCTTTCTTCTATGCATACGATGTATATGAGTTGGTACTTGTGTTTTTTTTTTTTTTTTTTTGAGAACCCCTTAACGTCTCATTTGAGGGAGGGTTATGGCAGCCCCGTACCAGTTGTTTAATTTGTTGTAAGCGGGAATCGATCTCAGATCTCGTATACTAACCTCCCAAGACTTTACCAATTCGCCTAGCTGGTACTTACAATTAGGGTAAATTACAATTTGCCCCCATGAAGTTTAGCTCAAAAACACTTAACCCCCTATAGTCTAAAAACTACATTTTGCCCCCATTCAAATCAGTTTTGATAAAGTAAAAATTACCAAATGAGGGAATTAAGTAGTTGACTAAACGGGGTTTTGTGCTAACATTTCAAAATTTAGGGAGCGATTTGGAACAATATAAACTACAGGGGGTTATGCATTTTTTAGCTAAACTTCAGGGGGCAAAGTGTAATTTACCCTAGAAAATTTCATTTGAGAGAAAATATAATAAAGAAGCCATATGAAACTAGTTTAGTTACGTTAGATTATATTAAGATCCAATATCAATATCAAAAGAGCACATTGCACCTAACGACCAAAACTATACTAATAATATCCTCCAAATTTCTGAAAAACTCAGAATAATATACTTTAGGGTGCTATTTGGAACAAAATAAACTAAGGGGGAGAGGGAGGAGGAGGAGGAGCTCACCGAAGAGGGAGAGGGAGGCCTCGATGAGGAGGAGGAGCAGCGGTGCCGGCGGAGGGGAGGCCGGAGCAGTGGCACAGGCGGAGGAGGAGCAGCGGTGCCGGTCGGTGGCACGTGAGAGGGGAGGCCGGAGGCACGAAGGAGGGGAGGGAGGGATAATTCGATCGAGAGATAAAAAATAGAAAAAGGGATAAGATTTTGAATATAATCGCAGGGTTTTTTACCGACGGAACTTAAATTTTCGTCGGTAAAAATAATCGGGTTTTTATTTTTTTTACTTATAGGATTTATACCGGCGGTCATATATATTTTCGTGGGTAAATATTACTTTTTCCCAATAGATATTTAGTTTCCGTTGGTAAAAATATCAAATAATTAATAAATAATTAAAATTTTATAATACCAATGATAATTTATTTGCATTCGGCATAACATAATATTTTACCAACAGAAAATATATTTTCTGTCGGTAAAAATATTTATACCGACAATATATAAATATTATCGGCAAAGAAAAATAAAAAAAATAAAGTAAAATCAATTGATTTTATACCGACGGATATTTTTAATACAGTCGGTAATAATCAATATTATACCGACGGAAAAAAAAAAAAATTCGTCGGCAAAAAACCTTTTTGTTGTAGTGATGGATTAGTGTGAGAAAAGGTTTGAGAGTGGCCCCATCGAGCTTCAACCCATCTTCTTCGTGTCGAGACTTGATGAACTAATCTAGGAAGTCATCGGCTATCGAGGGGCCCTGCTGCAATCGCCGCTCTATCAGCTCACCAAACACCTCGTGCAATCTGGCGAATGAGAAGTCAGGCGATGCCGCCTTCCCTGGAGATCAACCACCCCCAGCAATGGGAAGAAGTCCGAGAGGTTCGTCCCCCCGGCCTCCTCCATGATCCCCCGCATCAAGTCTCTGAAACCCTGATAGGAGCCGGAGCGAGGATCCACCAAGTCAACGGAGAAGAGGGTGTTTGAGATCAGGTTCAGTGTCATCGTAAACACCGCCTGATCGATGTCAACCGCCTCTCTGGCCTTGCCACACTCCCCCATGTACATGTTACGATCCGAGGCCCTCGCACAGTGGAACACGATACGCGTAGAATCACCACGATGAAGACGACCACCGACAAAACCGAGAGTAAAGGAAAAAACAAGCAAAACATCCAAGAATTCTGGCAACGACCGATTGATAGATTTATTAGTATGGAAAAAACCCAAGTACAATTACAATTGTCTCTAACCAATCCCTCATACACCCACAAAGAGATTCCCCCTTTAGATAATAGATCCCGTAGCCCTACACTCCTTGGAACAAGAAAAAACCCCACCGGTCTCCAATGGTTTTCTTTCTCTCTCTCCTTTGGTGATGACTACCTTCTAATCTCTCCCTTAGGTATTTCTTGTGCATCCATGATCACCTAGGTTCATCCTAGGATCATCTATTTATAAGGTTACATTCGTATCCGACTTGGGGAAGGAGTCCTACAAGAAAAAACAGGCCAAAACGCATCACCCACGTGCAGCCAGCCACAGTCGTGCGCACAACCTGGGGAGGACGTGCGCACGACCCGACCCGTCTTCTCACCTGACTTTTCTGTCAATGCCAGTCATGTGCATGATCTGACAGTCGTGCACACGACTCTTCCTGGCCGACCCTTCCTTGCTACTGAAGCTCCCTCTTCCGCCGTTTCTTCACACACGAACCTTGGAGTTGTATGTAGCTTATTTGGAGCCACAGGTATGTGCACAGCTGAGTTAGCTGCCACCACGACCATTGTCGCCTTTTTTTCCCCATCCGTCGACAGTCACCGCACCTCTGCTAGATCGCAAATATGCCCATGGTCATGCTTGCTGTAACAGTGCCCGTCAGCACCCACATCGCCCGTCGGCGATCTGCACCGATGCTCATCGGCACCCCTCCACCAGTCTCTCGTTGGCAACCCATATCAGTCCGCCCGCCAACGACTGAACACGATGCTGTCGGTGACTCCTCATGCCATTGAGGTGCTCCCCCTCGATCGACACTCGCACGTACCCGTGCCATCGTGACTTTTCACCATATCCCATCAAGTCGTGGAGTAGGTGCCTTGATCGGACCCACCTCCCGGCCAACAACTTCGAAGTCTCGAACCACCCCGAGGAAGGAGGTGCTTGACCGCAACCTACCCCTCAAAGTCTCCTCCGAAGACCCGAACCACCCGGAGAGCACTGGACTGTACCACTCCCCTCTGTGCCCTTCGCCTAGGGCACCGCCCATCGTTGCAACAAGCCTCCTGGGAGGAGGTGCTGTACCGCAATCCCTCCCCGGGCCTCCAGCTTCCTACTTTGAGTGTAGCTCTTGGGTCCTCAGTCGCATCACGTGCCGTGTGTGCATCTCGGCCTCCTTTTCCTCGGTCTACTTTGCTCTACACCATCGAACTAGAGCCTTCTTGAATCATCAACAATAAGCTCTGATACCAATTTGTTGAATTTTGAGGCCCTCACGCAGTGGAACACGACCATCGATAAGACTGAGAGTAGAGAAGAAAAACAAGCAAAACACCTAAGAATTTTAGCAACGATCGATCGATGGATTTACTAGTATGGAGAACCCCAAGTATAATTATAATTGTCTCTAACCAATCCCTCATACACCAACAAAGAAATACCCCCTTTAGATAATAGATCCCGCAGCCCTACACCCCTTGGAACAAGAAGAAACCTCACCGGTCACCAATGGTTTCCTCTTCCTCTTCCTTATTGATGACTACCATCACTCCCTTATATCTCTCTTGTGCATCCATGATCACCTACGTTCGTTCTAAGATCACCTATTTATAAGGTTACATTCATAGCCCACTTGGGGAAGGACTCCCGCGAGAAAACATAGGCCAAAACGTGTCACCCGCGTGTTGTCAGCCACAGTTGTGAGCACGACCTGGGGAGGGCGTGCGCCCAACCCAACCCGTCTTCTCGTCCAACTTTTCTGTCGATGCCAGTCGTGCGCACGACCTGACAGTCTACCACTCCATAGCCTATCGTGTGGGGCCCACATTACCACTTTAGGCTCAAGGTTTTTGAAAACCGATTCCGCTCAGCCCGATTGGTGTGGCAGCATATAACTAGTGGTGTTAGAGATTTAAATGTTGGTAGTGAGATTCAACCACCACTCATTTGCTGCCACATCAATCAGGCTGAGTGGAATCGAAAAATGTTAGACCTAAATAGCATTTTTTTTTTAATGTTTAATAACTTCAATTCATACTAAACGGATGTTATGCGTGCTTGCATTGCCATTGTGGTTGGCACATGCTATAGTACGGAGGAGTCGAGTATTCTGGGCTCTCTTTGCCAACAACTTTGGTCTCTGATGTCGAGGGGTTCTAATCCAGTGGGTTTCTTACACAGCCAATGGGGCTGCACATTGCTTGATTGATGTAGGCTCATGTCTTTGGTGTGGAGGGGTACTGGGAGGAGGATATCCCATCTGTGCTTTCGCGTCTGATTTTTGCAGACCTTCAGGTCATGCCGTGATGACCACCTTTTGTAATACACAAAAAAAAAAAAAAAAAAAATTCTTACTAGTGGGATATGGTCCAATCATTGATAACCACATCACCTGTTAGAGTCCGGGTTGACTAATTGTTGGGGTTTTTCCAAAACATCATTTTTATATAAAAAAATTTATTTTATTTGTCACCTGTTAAAAATAATTTAAAAAGTAGCCCGTCACGTGGCCACCACGTCATAACTTTTTACGTCCATTAAAACCAGTATGTGAAATACCGGTTTCCACCATTAGTTTTAGCTTGTTGTTTTAAAACATGGGAACGATCACACTCATATAATATAAAGGTGGACTATAGTTTGAAATCGGTGAGGAGAGCAGATCTGAGATCTCAGATCTGGCGGTAGGGGAGCTTGAGGTTGTCCGGAGAGGAACTCGGGGTTGGCTCTGATACCATGATACAAGAGATTTTGGGGAGAACCAATCAATCCTCATATTAGGCCAAGGGCCAAATATATATAGGTGATACAAAACAAAAAAGGGGTATTCTATACAGATAATCTACGGGTATGTGTATCTCAACACTGTACACTATCACTAACAAAAAGGAAAAAAAATTATTTACCTCACTAGATGTTTAGGGTAATTACACGGACCCCTCCTGATGTTTATTTTTTTTGGGGTTCATAGATGGAGAGATCAGAAACGGACCTCAAGTAGGGGTGTGCATCGGTTCGAAACCGACCTATTTAGGCAAAACCGAAACCGATCCAACCTTGGTCGGTTTTGAGAATTTGCAATCCGATCAAAACCGATTGAGATTGGAATCCAATTTACAAAAGAGGGAGGCCAAGAGGGAGAACGACGTAACCCTATTTACAAAAGAGGGAGGCCAAGAGGGAGAACGACGTAACCCTAGATCCGAAGGGAAAATGGGAAAAAGGAGAGGGCCCTGAAGCATGGTAAGTAGCTCAGTCTTCTAAAGCTGGAAGTTGGGACTAACCACCAACTGTAAATATGTTGATGAAACCTTAGGGGATGTAAATGTTCTTTTCCAAAGGACTCCCAAATTTGCAGTCTCGTCATTAGATGCACATCTATTAATACCACGGCCATGGAATTGTCCGACCAAAGGTAGCATATTTTATGAAAAACGATCGATAATGGCAGCATTACACATCTGCTATAGAACATAGGGCTCGGCTCGGCTCTATTCTTGGTGCCAATATTCCCCTCTATTAATTCCTTGCTCTCTTGTGCAGGATTGGGAATTGGTATTCAACGGTGCAAATCAATTTTTTATTGGGTTTCGCACCGTTGACATCCGATTCCGCTCAAGAGAGTAAAGAATAGAGGGGATTAACAGAGGCACCCAGAAATAAAGACGAGCCGAACCCCAAAACACAAACGCCTAATTCTTTCAGTATGTCTCCAAGATGGGGATGGCTTGAAGTGGAATAGCCTTACCCAAGGTGGTACCAAACTTCTCGGTCATGTCTACGTCAGCTGGCGCCAGCCCCTCTGGCAGCTTCCAATCGAACGAGCGCAGCAGCGAAGCGAGCATCAAGTGAACCATCCGGAATGCCAGTGGCAACCCCGGGCAAATCCGTCGTCCCGCACCAAAGGGGATGAGTTCGAAATCTCGGCCTCTGTAATCGATATCCCTTGTACTCCCGAGGAACCTCTCGGGCATGAACGCATCCGGATCGTCCCAAACATCACCGTCTCTACCCATGGCCCAAATATTCACCAGCACCCGAGCATGCTGAGGTATGGCATAGCCACCCAGTTCGACGCTTCTGTCGGCCCTGCGAGGTAGAAGGAAAACAACAGGAGGGTGGAGCCGAAGGGTCTCCTTCACCACGGCCTGCAGGTAGGGAAGCCGCAAGATGGTGGACTCCTCCAATTCGCTCTCGGCCCCGATGGCATCCGCTAGCTCGGAACGTGCCTTCGCCATTGAGCTTGGGTTGCAAAGCAGCTCTGCCATCACCCATTCCACTGTGCCGGAGGTTGTGTCACTCCCAGCGACGAAAATATCCTAGCAGAAGTTTAAAAGGACTGATCAAATAAACTTCTCTTACTTAATTTATGGCCATGTGAGTAAAATAAAATAAAATAAAATCTCGTATAGAACATGGATAGAAGAGAAAGAGGAAGAATGTGTTTGTAAGAATAAAATAAAATCTCGAAAACCTTGTGTAATTTCTCAGATTACACACCCTTAAAGATCTTCGTATAGAGCAATGCTATTCAACCCGAATGTTCAACAAGAATGGTGTGACATCCAATCACAGCAGCCCTTTGCTTACTGATCGGGACTGAGTGGATTTATCGGACAGGGTTGGGCGCAACAGATGGCGATGATTGGGATACGCCATTCTAGTTAAAAGAAATTGGTGAAGCATTCCATAGTATTTTCCCTTCCAATAATCTCTAAAAATCTCATCCATCCGCACACTCATATACAGTATGTTCATTCAACCCACATATGGTACCCACTTCGGTACCATACCAAGATCCATAGGGGTTATCCTCCCATGGCCCTTAGAATAATGCTCCCACCGCTAGGATGCAAAGAAAATGGGATGTGGATACGGGTTCGGCATGGTACCAGACTAGTGGAACCCTAGCTCATGCAAAAAAAAAGAGAATCTTCCCAAGTGACCACCAGGTTTGTCGTACTGCTCAAACTAAATACAGAGCCCGAAAACGTTACTTTTTTTACCACCTACACGTGCCGATTCAGTGGCACGAGTGTTTTATGACTTTTTCTGACTATTTTATCCTTAACAGTAGTAAAAACATTGGTTGAGTAATTTTACGTCGGGTTACATCGGATTTACGTCTGGTTTACGTCGATGAAGAGGTTCCGGCGATGAAGAGGTTCCGGCAAGGTTCCAGCGAGGCCCCGGCGATGAAGAAATTTCGGCGAAGTTTACATCGATGAAGAGGTCCCAGTGAGATTCCGGCGAGGTTCCGGCGATGAAGAAGTTCCGGCAAGGTTCCGGCGATGAAGAGGATCAGTTCTGCGTAAACCTAGAACTAGTTCACAGTTTTGGTGATGTCAGTCGCTTCACCGAGAATAAGATGTTGGCAGGTAGAGGATGTGGTGAAATCTCCACCATGGGAACGTGAGATTCTCATTCACCTGACCAAGCATGATGATCTTGTTGAACAAGAACCAAGACGGTGCACAGTTCAATGATTCAGACACTGGTGCATAAACCGTCTTACTATTATAGATAATCTGTCCTTAACCCTGAGGGACCATGTACACTGAGCCAACTAGTTGAGTGATGTTTTAATGTACCAATGTGTGCGGACCTACCATAGTCCAATATCACGGTACATTGGGTTACCCGGCTGGCGCTTGAGTGGCATGCAATCCCTACAGGTTATCCGACGTCCAGTGTTGGATGGGTGTGTTTTGATGAGTCAATCTGTCCACACAATTAACCTAGGCCTGGTGGTTGTCAGTATGACTGATGACATTCCGGATGCTAGGCATAGCACCGAAAGGTGTGTGGTGTTATAGATGACAAGTCATCAAATCCTAGTCAGATGATCGATTGGGATTTGACGGTGCTCCTCACCGCCCGAGTCAAATCATGGCACCAGTATAGGAGGGACTAAGGATTACCAGAGTATAGTAGAGAACAGGATTATGAGGGAGTAACATTAGTTTAGGATCACTAAAGTTCAACTCGCATCGCACTCTGGGTGGTTACACGGGTTAATCGGATTATGACTGATTAACGAAACTTTCGGTGTATCACCGGAACAGTTAATCAGGGATCCGGTTGGAGCTAGGGATCCTGAACCCTGAAGGTTCCACCCTATCGTTATGTATAGGAATTGATGCACAACCTGGTTGGACTCGTTGGATATAAAGTAGCGCGATGGAGCGCAAGCCCGAAGCCTAAGAACCTAATTCACATGTGTTAAGGGTCATAGGGGTATTTTGATCAATACTAAAATATGGCTCAGAACATATTGAATATTGAAATTAAAATGAGTAGAATAATTCCAGGAGCTCATAGGCACTGACGGAACTTGATTCCAACAAGTGTACCTCTCTCTATCTCTTTACCAGCGATAAGCCGATATTAGGGCGTTTTCGTCCGAAGTGTCAAAGGGATAGGGGAAACCTTAACTGCATGGCTCTATCCTCTTAGAAAAACCAACCCCTATCATTACCCCCTTTATAAGGGGTGGCCACAAGTGGCTTACGCTTGTGTAAGCCACCATGTGACCGGCCCTATACATATATAGGAGGGGAAAGGGCCGGCCTTAGGTTGCTCTCCCCTCTTCCTCACTAAAATCCGACCCTCTCTCTCTCTTCCTATATGGTTTCGGCCAAGGCAAAAGAGGAGAAAGAATGAGGAAGAAAAGGAGAAGGAAGAAGAAGAGAGAAAGAGAAGAGAGAAAGAAAAGAGAAGGCTTTGGAGCGTCATCATCTTTGCAACGTAATCCTCCGTCGGCTCGTAGTCCTTGCACTCAGAGATAGGACTTTGAGGATTCCTCATTTTGGCAAAGGACAATGTGTCATCCGACAGCTTCCCTCGCGATTCACGTGCGGTTCATCATCGTTCCGTTCTCTTCGGATCATAGATCCACAAGGTATGATGGATCTAAACACCTAACTAGGTGCATGCATGTCTTCCGCATATCGAGTATGCTCCTAAGATGTCCACATATATGCTAAGATTATAGATTTGTATGTATATTGTTTTATAGAATTAATTGTAATGAAACATACACCATGAGATCTTCGGATCTATCTTTTGCTTCTGCTGCGACTCTGATAATAGGATTTAATTCCAACTATTGGTATCAGAGCATGCTTCGATGTATGTTTCAAGCATGAATTTATGAAAATATTATGTGAATATATGATGGCATATATTTTTGTCGAGGTTCGGCGTAGATCATGCATATGGATTGAGCTATGTATCATCTCTTTGCAGGTGTCGCACTGAATAATAATATATAATTGCATGCCACCGGGGGTCGGATCCCGGATTTATTTTTTCTATTGATTATTATTATGCATATGGATTTTAAGGCTTTAGAAGGGTGGGGGTGGAGGTTTACCACCCTCGGTTCCCTGGCCATATTTTTTAAGATTGTTTCTTTTCTTTTTAGCAAAATTGTATACGAACGAGTACTTACTCGGAGCGTATTAGTTTTTCGATCACAGGGAGAAGAAGATGATGCTACATCCACTGTTCAGGAAAGCGGTACCATGGAGTGCAAAGACTCGGTAAAAGTGTGCATGTTGGCAATATATGATCGGGATTATCATCGGGAGATCGTACAGAACGGAAGAACATGATATCTTGGTTGTGCTATTCAAGTTCAGAGGTCGGACCCTGTACTTGATTCAATTTGGATGTTTTTTCTGTTATACTCTTTACTTAGTGTTTAAAGAACCCCGATAATAATTTATTTATCCATCTTGCTTGTGAGTTAGTCTCTAGATCAGGCTTAGGGTTAGTACTTAGCTTATGGATTCATCGGTGCCTCTATATGTTTCTATCACGTGCAAATCCGGTGGCTAACTAAAAAAAAATGTGGTAACCGCTCTAGTTGTAGTTTAAGTAGCCGAGAACTATGCACCGAGATAGACGCAGTGTTAGATTTCTTTAGAGATAACTAATGACCCCAAAAAGAAGTATAATAACCCTAGTGGGATGCCCTTTATCCACATGGTCCTAGCGACCAAGCTAAGTTAGGATTCCACTAAGTGATACCCGTTTCTAGTTGATGTTTGATGGTGGTGTGAACTTATCACGATTTGGTTATGTCATTATTAGGTTGAGGTCTGACGGAGGTTATCGGATGTCCCTATTTGGCTAGCATCGAAACCTATAATAAGATAAGGTTCACTATGACATCAGACATCAAATTGTGAATGAGGCATCATTCTAGTGAGAGTCTTTTCCATGTTGACCTTAGGCTAGGCTCCAGATCTTAAGATTATGAGCAAACTAATGAAGTATCAGGATCCTTGGAATCTATGTAATGTGATTCTTACAAGAAAGACAAAAACTAAGAATTCAAGGTAGGGACTATGATGTGTTCCAAGGGTACTAATGCTTTGCGGAAAGGTTTGTAATCCTAGTGGGAGCATGGTAGACCAGGGTCTTGGTCTGGGAGGTCGTAACCTTTCTAGACATACATAAAACCTTATAAAGAAGGGATGTGTAAGAGGTTTCCTTCAAAGGGGAGCCCCTAGCCTCCACAATCAACCGGTTAAGGGTCTGGGTAGGAGGTACGTAGTTCGATATTTCCACTAGGTGAGAGCTGTGTTTTCTTTCATGCTGGTTCGTCTAGTGGTTTTCTTCGGGACATGGAGGATGTCGATGGCAGTGGGTGACTGTTTTTCCTGCACCGCGGGAACCTATGAACTCTCCTGCCGACATCACCTAGATTTATAGGAAGTATCCGGAAGCTTGTGTGAAGCCATCGTTGTTGTACATGGCGGGTCACATAAAATTGGCCAAAAGGAGACTGGGAGGTCTTTCAGTTTGTCGTGGGTAATTCTAATGAAGACTGGGTCATAAACACTCCGTTGGCAAAAGCGGTTGCATGCTCTCACCGAGATGCTGTCTCCAATTCAAGACCGATAGTCTCAGTGCTCGAGCCCAAGTAATTTTGATTCCTAGATGTCTCCACTGGAGGTAGTGATGACATAGCAGCTGGAGTAAATATTATCTATTTTTAAATTCCATAAAATAGATTATAGTAGACCCTAATTTTTTGCTTTAAACCATTGTTTACAGAAAATATGATCAAGCTCGACCCCCTTGCCTCCATCCTTAATGATAACAAACTTATAGGATTAAACTACGAGGACTAGAAGCATAACCTAATGCTTGTCCTAAAGGTTAACAAGTACTCGATTACCCTAAGTACATCTCAACCGGCCATGCCGGAACCAAGTGCTACTGAGGCCCAGTTGAAGGAATGAAAAGACTGGCTAGATATTGATGATGTTGGAGCTCGTGTGTCCTGAGCTTTTATTAGAATACTACTTTGGTGTATGTTAATTCATATATAATAAAGGACCATACGGAACACAGTAGGCCACTGAGGCGCATGGTGGATCCATACTTGGGAGACCCGTGGACTAGTTCTATATAGACCTATAACTAGTTCACAGCTTTGGTGATGCCTGTCGCTTCACCGAGAATAAGCTGTTGCGAGGTAGAAGATGTAGTAAAATCTCCACCATGGGAATGTAGGATTCTTATTCACTTGACCAAGCATGATGATCATGTTGAACAGGAACCAAGATGGTGCATAGTTCAGTGATTCAGACACTGGTGCATAAACCATCTTACTACTATAGATAATCTGTCCTTAACCCTAAGGGACCATGTATACTGGGCCAACTAGTTGAGTGGTGCTTTGATGTGCCAAAGTGTGCGGACCTTCCATAGTCCAATACCATGGTACATTTGGTTACCTGGCTGGCGCTTGAGTGGCATGCAATCTCTACAGGTTATCCGACGTTCATTATTGGATGGGTGCGTTTTGATGAGTCAATCTGTCCACACAATTAACCCAGGCCTGGTGGTTGTTAGTATGACTGACGACGTTCCGAATGCTAGGCATAGCACCAGAAGGTGATACGTGTTATCGATGATAAGTCATCAAATCCTAGTCAGATGATCGATCGGGATCTGACGGTGCTCCCCACCGCTCGAGTTGAATCATGGCATTAATAATAGAAGAGACTAAGGATTATCAGAGTATAGTAGAGAACATGGTTACGAGGGAGTAACATAAGTTTAGGATCACTAGAATTCAACTCGCGTCGCACTCTGGATGGCTACGCAGGTTAATCAGATACGGGCTGATTAATAGAACTTTCGGTGCCGGAACAGTTAATCAAGGATCCAGTTGGAGCTAGAGATCCTGAACCCTGAAGGTTCCACCCTGTTGTTGCGTATAGGAATTGTTCTCTGTCCTGTTTGGATATGTTGGATGCGAAGTAGCACGATGGAGCGCAAGCCCGGAGCCTAAAAACCTAATTCACATGTATTAGGGGTCGTAGGGGTATTTTGGTAATTAAAATATAGCTCAGAACATATTGAATTTGGACCTTAAAATGAGCGAAATAATTCTAGGAGCTCATAGGCCCTAACGGAACTCAATTCCGAGTAGTGCACCTCACTCAATCTCTCTTATAGTGTTTCACTTTTCGTGAGGGGCGTTTTCGTCCAGGCTTCACGATAGACATGCAGAAACCCTAAAACCGACCCCCCTTCATCCCTATCTCTAGGAGGGCGGCCCTAGCTTTCTGTATGGGAGTTGGGGCCGGTTCTATAAAAGGATTAGAGAGAGAGGGGGCCGGCCCTAGTGCCTCTCTCTTCAAAAACCCAACCCCCTCTCCTATTCTCCCTCTTTGTGGTTTCGGCCAAGGAAGAAAGAAGAAGAAGAAGGAAGGAAGGAGAAGGAAGATGAGAGAAAGAGAAAGAGGAGATCTCGTGGCTCACCGTCATCTTCACAACGAACTCCTCCGTTGGCTCGTAGTCCTTGCACTAAGAGATAGGACTTCGAGGATTCCTCCCTTCGCAAAGGATAAGGTGTCATCTGATAGCTTCCCTTGCGACTCACGTGTGGTTCATCATCATTTCGTTCTCTTCGGATCATAGATCCACAAGATATGATAATTCTAAACACCTAACTAGATGCATGCATGTCTTCCGTTGATCGTAATATGCCTCTAGGGTGTCCGCACATATGCTAATATTATAGATTTGCATGTAGATTGCTTTGTAGAACTAATTGTAATGAAACATATACCATAAGATCTTTGGATCTATCTTTTACTTCTACTGCGACTCTGATAATAGGATTTAATTCCAATAATTAGTATCAAAGCACACTTCGGTGTATATTTCATGCATGAACTCATGAAAATATCATGTGAATATATGATGGCATATGTTTTTGTCAGGGTTCGGCGTAGATCATGCATATGGATTGTGCTATGAATCGTCTCTTTGCAGGTGCCGTGCTGAATAATAATCTATGATTGCATGCATTGGGGGTCGGACCCCGGATTTAATTTTTGTATTTATTATTATTGTGCTTGTGGATTTTAAGGCTCTAGATGGGCGGGGGTGGAGGTTGACCACCCTCGATTTCCTGGTCATATTTTCTAGGATTGTCTCTTTTTTTTCTAATAAAATTATACACGAACGAGCACTTGCTCGGAGCGTGTTAGTTTTTTGGTTACAGGAAGAAGGTGATGATACTACTACATCCACTGTTTGGGCAAGCGGTACTATAGAGTGCAAAGAACCGGCGAAAGCGTGCACGTTGGCAATGATCGGGATCATTGTCGGGAGATCATATAGAATGGAAGAACATGATATCTTGGCTGTGATATTCAAGTTCAGGGGTCGGACCCTAGACTTGATTCAGTTTGGATGTTTTTTCTGTTATTCTCTTTGCTTAATATTTACAGAATCCCGATGATAATTTAATTATCTATCATGCTTGTAAGTTAGTCTCTAGATCAGACTTAGGGTTAGTACTTAGCTTATGGATTCATCGGTGTCTCTATATGTTTCCAACACGTGCGAATCCGGTGGCTAACTAAAAGGAAAGGTAGTAACCGCCTTCGTGGTAGTTCAGGTAGCCGAGTACTGTACGCCGAGATAGACGTAGTGTTAAATTTTTTTAAAGATAACTAATGTCCCTATAAGAGGTATGATAACCTTAATGGGATGCCCTTTTTTCCACATGGTCCTAGCGACCAAGTTAGGTTAGGATTCCACTAAGTGATACCCATTTCTAGTTGACGTTTGATGGTATTGTGAACTCATCATGATTTATGCCACCATTAGGTTGAGGTCCGACGAAGGTTGTCGGATGTTCCTATTTGGCCAGCATCGAACCCTATAATGAGATGAGGTCCACTATCACATTAGACATCAAATTATAAACGAGACATCATTCTAATGGGAGTCCTTTCCACATTGACCTTAGGCTAGGCTCTAGATCTTAGGATTATGGGCAAACTAGTGAAGTATTGAGATCCTTAGAATCTATATAATGTGATTCTTGCTAGAAAGACAAAAGCTGAGTATTCAAGGTAGGGACTATGATATTTTTCAAGGATACTAATGCTTTGCGGGAAGGTTTGTAATCCTAGTGGGAGCACGGTAGACCAGGGTCTAGGTCTAGAAGGTCGTGACCTTTCTAAATATATATAAAACCTCATAAAGAAAGGATGTGTAAGAGGTTCCCTCCAAAGGGGAGCCCTTAGCCTCCACAACCAATAGGCTAAAGGGTCTGGGTGGGAGGTACGTAGTTTGATATTCCCACCAGGTGAGAGTTATGTTTCCTTCCATACTGGTTTGCCTAATGGTTTCCTTTGGGATATCGAGAATGCCAGTGGCAGTAGGTGACGGTTTTTTCTGCACCGCGGGAGCCTATGAACCCCCCTACCGCACCACCTAGATTGTGGGAAGCATCCGAAAACTTGTATGAAGCCACCGTTGCTGTGCAAGGCGGGTCACATAAAGATGGCCAAAAGGAGACTGGGAGGTCATTCAGTTTGCTATGGGTAATTTTGATGAAGACTGGGTCGTAAACACCCCGTTGGTAGAAGCGGTTGCATGCTCTCACCGAGATATTGTCTCCAATTCAAGGCCGATAGTCTCAGTGCTCGAGCCCAAGGAATTTTGATTCCTGAATGTCTCCACTTGAGGTAGTGAAGACATAGCGACTGGAGTAAACATTATCTATTTTTAAATTCCATAAAATAGATTATAGTACACCCTATTTTTTGTTTTAAATATTTGTTTACAGAAATTATGACCAAGCTCGACCCCTTTGCCTCCATCCTTAATGATAACAAACTTATGAGACCAAACTACAAGGACTAGAAGCGTAACCTAATGCTCATCCTAAGGGTTGGCAAACACTCTATTGCCCTAAGTACCCCTCAAATGACCATACCGGGACCAAGTGATACTATGGCCTAGTTGAAGGAATGAAAAGGCTGGCTAGATGCTGATGAAATGTGTAAGTACTATATAATGACATCTTTGCAGACCGTCCTTCAGGAAGCAAGTCAAAGATATAGCCTTCGTTTCAGACATGATACTTTATTTAAAGGAAATGTTCGAGGGTCGTAGTCGGGTAACTCGTTACCTGACCATCAAGAAATTGGTATCCACGAAGATGGTAGAGGGGACTTTAGTTCAGGATCATATGTTAAAATTGTTTGGCTGTGTGAATGAACATGGTTCCTTCGATGCCATCTTGGATGCAGAGATCCAGACCGATATTTTCCTTACGTCACTGTCAGGAACGTTTGAGGGCTTTGTTACCAACTTTAACCTTAATCGGTTGGAGATGACTAATGCAAAGCTCCTAGTGGCGCTCCAGGTGGTAAATGACAAGATGAAGGCAAGTGCCCAATCCCTAAACGTAGAGCGAAAGTCTTCTCTGAAAGCCAAAGGCAAGTTTCAGAAAAAAAAAGTCTATGAAGCCCGTGAAGGTGGGCCATATGTAGTTGCAGGTTCCTAAGCAGGATGGTCCAGTGAAGCCCAAAGGAAAATATTTCTGATGTGGTAAGAAGGGGCACTATAAGGGTGACTGTTGCGCGTCTCCTAAGAAGGCTGAGACAAGTATATCTCAAATCCACATAGTGGAATCCCTTGTAGCATCCAGTTGTTCTCTAGTCTCATGGATTATGGATTCTAATTCCACTAACCATGCTTGCAATAGTTTATAGGGGTTCAAGTAGATAAGAAAACTAGGTGATGGGGAGATCATCCTGAGCATGGGAACTGAAGCCGTGCAGAGGCTGAAGTAGTTGGAGATATCGTCTTGTAGTTTTTTAATGAAAGAAGTTTATTACTTAGAGATATATTTTATGTACCGTCCTTGCGAGGAAACTTAATTTCTGTTTTCTTATTGAATAATGAAGGTTTTTCAGTTTTATTTGATACTACTGGTGTGTCAATTAAATTGAATGGTTCCTTTGATTGTAAGGGAACGACACAGAATGGTCTCTATGTAATTAACTCCACTTATAAGCAAGATAACATAACTGAAGCATATATGATTAATTCATCTAAAAGAAAAAATCCCTCAGATAATCCAACACTCTTTTGGCATCCAAGGCTTGAACATATAGCCTCAGACAGGATTCACAGGTTGGTTAAGACAGAACTTTTAAGGTTAGATGTTTCAGAAAGCTTACCAACGTGCGAGTCTTTCCTAGAAGGCAAGATGACTAAAAGAACTTTCCGAACCAAAGATAGCAAATCTCAAGAGGTATTGGAGTTAGTACACATTGATGTATGTGGGCCCATAAGTGTTCGTGCCATAGGAGGCTTCAAGTATTTCATCACCTTCACGGATGATCACTCGAGGTTTGGATACATATACCTTATGCGGTGGAAGTCTGAATCCTTTGATAAGGTCAAGGAGTTCAGAGCTGAAGCATGCAGAAAAGTAGACGAGTAAGAGTATCAAGTCTCTTTGATCGGATCGAGGAGGCGAATACCTATTGGATGAATTTATTGGGTACCAGCATGAGCATGGGATTGTATCCCAATTGACTGCACCAGGGACACCGTAACAAAACGGTATGTCTGAGAAGAGAAACTGAACTTTGTTAGACATGGTTTGGACTATGATAAGTTATGCAATATTACCACTTAGTTTTTGGGGATATGCCTTAGAGACGGTATCATATACCTTGAGCTTTGTTCTATCAAAGTCAGTACCTCTGACTCCTTGGGAGCTGTGGTTGAAGCGAAAGCCAAGCCTGCAGCACTTTAGGATTTGAGGTTGTCTAGCACATGTGTGGAAGAACAAGCGAGATAAGATGGAGTCAAAGAATAAGATATGTCTATTCGTTGGGTATCCAAAAGGGACAAAGAGTGATTTATTTTATGATCCTGAGGATAGAAAGATTGTCGTCTCGACGAACGTCGTATTCCTATAGCAGGATTATTTAATAGACCATAAGCCCACCTGTAAAGTGGTTCTTGAATAATTGCTTGGTACTGATAGGAGTACGTAGACAGAAAATATAGTGAAAGTCGATACCACTAAGATAAATGATACTGTAGAATCGACTCCTATGGAACCATCGCAGGTTCGTCGCAAGGGAAGGACCATAAGAGCTTTTGATAGATATATTGGAGAAGCCTTTTTGGTAGATCTAGAGTTTTAGGAGGATGATCCTCTGAACTATGATAAAGCGATGGTATCCTCTGAATATGCAGCATGGCAAAAATCCATGGAGGCAGAACTGACATCGATGTCCCAAAACTCGGTCTGAACACTTGTAATACCGCCTCACAATATTAAACATGTTGGATATAAGTGGGTGTATAAAAGAAAAAGAGGTTCGGATGGTACCGTTAAGACATACAATGCTAGACTAGTCGCTAAGGGTTATATCTAGCGAGAAGGGATCGATTATGACGAAACCTTTTCGCCAGTAGCTATGCTTAAGTCTATCCGGATCCTCTTATCCATTGCAGCCTATTATGATTAGGAGATCTGGCAAATGGACGCTAAGACCGTATTCCTCAACGGGGATTTGGAAAAAGACATCTATATGTCTCAGTCTCCAGGTTTTGTCGCAAAAGGTCAAGAAAGTCTGATGTACAAGTTACAAAGGTCCATTTATAGACTAAAGCAATCATCCAGAAGTTGGAACATGCATTTTGATCAGGCTATCCAGTCTTATGGATTTGAACAGAATGTGGATGAACCATGTGTTTATAAAATGAGTGATAAGACTGCAGTAGTTTTTCTAATACTTTACGTAGATGATATCATGCTCATTAGAAATGGTGTTGGAACGTTGTGTACAGTGAAGGTGTGGTTGTCCTCTCCATTTGACTTGAAAGACCTGGGTGAAGCGAATTATGTTCTGGGGATCAAGGTAACTCGAGATCGCCAGAATAAGATTATCTCACTGTCACAGTCAGCCTACATAGATACTATCTTGGTCAGATTCAGTATGCACAACTCTAAGAAGGGACTAGTTCTATTCAGATATGGAATGAAATTGTCCAAGGATCAGGGTCTTAAGACTCCTGAGGAGAGGGCAGAGATGCAAAAGATACATTATGCTTCGACTGTAGGGAGTCTTATATATGTTATGCAGTGTACAAGACCAGATATATGCAATGCAGTAGGCATGATAGGAAGGTATCAATCAAATCTGCATCCAGGGCACTGGACTACTATGAAAAATATACTCAAGTATCTCTGTAGGATGAGAGATTAGGAGTTAGTTTACTCTTCACAGGAACTTATGCCAATTGGATATACGGATTTTGACTTTGTAGCAGATCCGGAATCTAGGAGATCGATATCAGAGTTTGTATTTTTATTAGGAGTAGGAGCTGTCAGCTGGAGGAGAGTGAAGCAGGGATGTATCGTGAATTCGATGACAGAGGCTGAGTACGTCGCGGCATGCGAGGAAGCCAAGGAGGCGGTGTAGCTCAAGAAGTTCCTCACGGACTTAGGATGTGTATCGGGAGCTCAAGATACTATTATCCTTTACTGTGACAATAGTAGAGCAGTAGCACAATCCAAGGAGCCAAGATATCACCAGAAGAAAAAGCATATTGAGCAGAAATACTATATTATCCAGCACGTGGAGAAGCAAGGGGAGGTTGTAGTGACTCAGGTGGCGTTTACAAATAACATGGTGGACCCTTTCACAAAGGCATTACCGACCAAGGCTTTTGAGAAGCACATGGATGTCATGGGAGTTAAGACTGTTATTCCCCATTAGGCTAAGTAGGAGATTGTTGTAGCTCGTGTGTCCTAAGTGTGGATTTTCTATATTAACATTAATAAAGATGACTTTGGTTATTGCTTTTATTAGAATACTACTTTGGTGTATGTTAATTCATATATAATAAATAACCCTAGGGAACACAGTAGGTCACTGAGGCGCATGGTGGATCTATGCTTGGAAGACCCAGTGGACCAGTTCTGTGTAGACCTAGAACTAGTTCACAGCTTTGGTAAAGTCGATTGCTTTTTCGAGAATAAGTTATTGGTAGGTAGAGGATGTGCAGAAATCTCCATCACGGGAACGTGGGATTCCTATTCCCCTGACTAAGCACGATGATCGTGTTGAACAGGAACCAAGATGGTGCACAGTTCAGTGATTTAGATATAAACCGTCTTACAACTATAAATAATATATCCTTAACCCTAAGGGACCATGTACACTAGGCCAACATGTTGCGTGATACTTTGATGTGCCAACGTGTACGGACCTTCCATAATCCAATACCACAGTATATTGGGTTACCCGGTTGGCGCTGGAGTGGCATGTAATCCCTACAGGTTATTCGACGTCTAGTGTTGGATGACTATATTTTGATGAGTCAATTTGTCCACACAATTGACCCAGGCCTGGTGGTTGTCAGTATTACTGAAGACGTTCTATATGCTAGGTATAGCATCGGAAGGTGTGTGGTGTTATAGATGACAAGTCATCAAATCCTAGTCAGATGATCGATCGGGATCTGACGATACTCCCCATCGCCCGAGTCGAATCATGGTACCAGTAATAGGAAATACTAAGGATTATCAGAGGATAGTAGAGAACAGGGTTATGAGGGAGTAACATAAGTTTAGGATCACTAGAGTTTAACTCGCGTCGCACTCTGGGTGGCTACGCAGGTTAATCGGATTAGGGCTGATTAATGGAACTTTTGGTGTGCCACCGGAATAGTTAATTATGGATCCAATTGGAGCTAGAGATCCTGAACCCTGAAGGTTCCACCCTATCGTTGTATAAAGGAATTGTTCTCTAACCTGTTTAGATATGTTGGATGCGAAATAGCACGATGGAGTGCAAGCCCGGAGCCTAAGAACCTAATTCACATGTGTTAGAGGTCGTAGGGGTATTTTGGTAAATACTAAAATATAACTCAGAACATATTGAATATAGATCTTAAAATGAGCGAAATAATTCCATGATCTCATAGGCGCTGACGGAACTCGATTCCGAGTAGCGCGCCTCACTCAATATCTCTTACAGTGTTTCACTTTTCGTGAAGGGCGTTTTCATCCAGGCTTCATGATAGACATGTAGAAACCCTAAAATCGACCCCCCCTTTATCCCTATCTCTAGGGGGCCAGCCCTAGCTTGAGTATGGGAGTTAGGGCCGGCCTTATAAGTGGATTAGAGAGAGGGGGCCGGCCCTAGTACCTCCCTCTCAAAAAACCCGACCCCCTCTCCTATTCTCCCTCTTTGTGGTTTCGACCAAGGAAGAAAGAACTTGGTTATGTGAATGAGCTTGGTTCCTTCGATGTCATCTTGGATACAGAGATTCAGACCGATATTTTTCTTGCATCTCTGTCAGGAATGTTTGAGGGCTTCGTTACCAACTTTAACTTTAACCGATTGGAGATGACTAACACAAAGCTCCTAACGGTGCTCTAGGCAGCAGAGGACGGGATGAAGGCAACTTCCCAATCCCTGAATGTAGAGTAGAAGTCTTCTTTGAAATCCAAAAGCAAGTTTTCAAAAAATAAAGTCTAAGAAGCTCGTGAAGGTGGGTCAGGTGCAGTTGCAGATTTCTAAGTATGTTGGTCCGACAAAGCCCAAAGGAAAATATTTCCGATGCGGCAAGAAGGGGCACTGGAAAGGTGACTGTCATGCAGATCCTAAGAAGGCTGAGACAGGTATATCTTAAATCTATATAATGGAATCCCTTGTAGCATCCAGTTGTTCTCCAGTCTTATGGATTGTGGATTCTAGCTGGTTCCACTAACCAGCTTGTAATAATTTACAGGGGTTCAAGGAGACAAGAAAACTGGATGATAGGGAGATCATCTTCAGTATGAGAACTGAGACCGTGGAAGAGGCTGAAGCAGTTGGAGATGTCGTCTTACAGTTTTTTGATGAAAGAAGTTTATTACTTAGATATATACTTTATGTACCGCCTTGAGACGAAACTTAATTTCTGTTTCCTTATTGAATAATAAAGGTTTTTACGTTTTATTTGATGTTTCTGGTGTGTCAATTAAATTAAATGGTTCCTTTGTTTGTAAGAAAAAGACACATAATAGTCACTATGTAATTAACTTCACTCATAAGCAGGATAACATAACTGAAGCCTTTATGATTATTCCATCTAAAAAAAATCTCTCAGATAATCCAACACTCCTTTGGCATCTAAGGCTTGGACATATAAGCTCAAACATGATTCACAAGTTGGTTAAGGCAAGACTTTTGAGTCCAGATGTTTCAGAAAGCCTACCAATATGTGAGTCTTGCCTGGAGGCAAGATAACCAAAAGAACTTTTCGAGCCAAATTAAGGTAACAGATCTCAGGAGGTATTGGAATTAGTACACACTGATGTATGTGGGCCTCTAAGTATCCGTGCTATAAAAGGCTTCGAGTATTTCATCATCTTCATGGATGATCAATCGAGGTTTGGGTACATATACCTAATACGACGGAAGTCTGAATCCTTTGATAAGTTCAAGGAGTTCAGAGCTGAAGTAGAAAAGCAAACGGGTAAAAGTATCAAGTCTCTTTGATCAGATTGAGGAGGCTAATACCTATCGGATAAATTTATTGGGTACCTCTGTGAATATGGGATTGTATCCCAGTTGACTGCACCAGGGACACCACAGCAAAACAACATGGCTGAGAGGAGAAACCGAACTTTGTTAGACATAGTTCGGACTATGATGAGTTATGCAACGTTATCACCTAGTTTTTAGGGATGTGCCCTAGAGACGGTAGCATATACCTTAAACTTTGTTCCATCAAAGTCAGTACCCCTGACTCCTTGGAAGCTATGGATGAAGCGAAAGCCAAGCTTGCAGCACTTTAGGATTTGGGGTTGTCCAGCACATGTTCGGAAGGACAAACGAGACAAGATATAGTCAAAGACTAAAGTATGTCTATTCGTTGGGTATCCAAAAGAGACAAAGGGTGGTTTATATTTATGATCCTGAGGATAAAATAGCTATCATCACGACAAATGCCGTATTTCTGGAACAGGATTATTTAATAGACCATAAGCCCACCAGTAAAGTAGTTCTTAAAAATTGCTTGGTACTGATAGGATTACATAGATAGAAAACATAGTGGGAGCCGATACCACTAAGATTAATGATACTGTAGAATTGACTCCTATAGAACCACCGCAGGCTCATTGTAGTGGGAGGACCATAAGAGCTCCTGATACATACATTGGAGAAACCTTCTTGGTAGATCTAGAGTTTCAGGAGGATGATCCTCTGAACTACGATGAAGCGATGGTGTCCTCTGACTGTGCAGCATGGTAGAAAGCCATAGAGGCAGAACTGACATCGATGTCCCAAAACTTGGTCTGGACACTTATAATACCGTCTCACAATATTAAACTTACTGGGTGTAAGTAGGTGTACAAAAGAAAAAATGGTCCGATTAGTACCATTGAGACTTACAAAGCTAGACTAGTCGCTATGGGTTATACCCAGCGAGAAGGGATCGATTATGACGAAACCTTTTCGCCAGTGGCTATGATTAAGTTTATCCTGATCCTTTTATCCATTGCATCCCATTATAATTAGGAGATCTAAAAAATGGATGTCAAGACCACATTATTCAACAGGGATTTAGAAGAAGACATCTATATGTCTCAGCCTCCAAGCTTTATCGTAAAAGGTCAGGAAAGTCTGGTATGCAAGTTGTAAAGGTCCATTTATGGACTAAAGCAAGCATCCAGAAGTTAAAACCTATGTTTTGATCAGACTATCCAGTCTTATAGATTTAAACAGAACGTGGATGAACCATGTGTTTATAAAAGGAGCAATAAGACTGAATAGCTTTTCTAGTGCTTTACGTAGACGATATCTTACTCATTGAAAACGATGTTGGAACATTGTCTACAATGAAGGTGTGGTTGTCTTCTCAATTTGATATAAAAGACTTGGGTGAAGCGAGTTATATTCTGGGGATCAAGGTAACTCGAGATCATCAGAACAAGATTCTCTCGTTGTCACAGTCAGCCTATATAGATACTATCTTGGTCAGATTCAGTATACACAACTCCAAGAAGGGACTAGTTCTATTCAGATATGAAATAAAATTATCCAAGGATTAGGGTCCTAAGACTCCTAAGGAGATGGTAGAGATACAGAATAAAGCTTATGCTTCGGCTGTAGGGAGTCTAAAGTATGTTATGCAGTGCACATGACCAAGTATATGCTATACAGTAGTTATGATGGGCAGGTATCAGTCAAATCTGGGTCCAGGGCACTGGACTACTATAAAAAGTATACTCAAGTATCTCCGTAGGACGAGAGATTATGAGTTAATTTACTCTTCACAGGAACAGACGCTAATTGGATATATGGATTCTGACTTTGCAGTAGATCCGGAATCTAGGAGATCGACGTAGGGTTTGTGTTTTCATTGGGAGAAGGAGTTATCAGTTGGAGGAGCATGAAGCAGGGATGCATCGCGGATTCGAAGACAGAGGCTGAGTACGTTGTGGCGTGCGAGGCAGCCAAGAAGACGGTATGGCTCAAGAAGTTCCTCACAGACTTAGGATGTGTACTGAGAGCTCAAGATCCTATAGTCCTTTACTGTGACAATAGTGGAGCAATAGCACAATCCAAGGAGCCAAAATATCACCAGAAGAGTAAACATATTGAGCAAAAACACTACATTATCCAGGACTTACAGAAGCGAGGGGAGGTTGCAGTGACTTAGGTGATGTTTGCAGATAACATGACAGACCCTTTCACAAAGGCGTTACCGACCAAGGGTTTTGAGAAGCACATGGATGCCATGGGAGTTAAGACTGTTATTCCCTGCCAGGCCAAGTGGGAGATTGGTATAGCTCGTGTGTCCTGAGCGTGGATTTTCTTTATTAACATTACTAAATATGACTTTGGTTATTACTTTAATTAGAATACTACTTTGTTGTATGTTAAATCATATATATATATAGGGGCATGCTATGCTGCGGTATTCGGTGCGTGCGGCACTGCACCGCAGTTGTCTGATGCACGTGCTGCGTGCATCACATGCACGCAGCAGTGCATCAGACGGCTGCGGTAGAGTGTTGCACTTACCGCATGTCGCATTATAGCATTTCTCTTTCTCTCTCTCTCTCTCTCTCTATATATATATATATATATATATATATATATATAAAATAAAGGACCCTAGGGAACACAGTAGGCCACTGAGGCGCATGGTGGATACATACTTGGGAGACCCAGTAGACCAGTTCTGCGTAGACCTAATATTAGTTCACAGCTTTAGTGATGTCGGTCGCTTCACTGAGAATAAGTTATTGGCAGGTAGAGGATGTGGTGAAGTCTCCACCACGGGAATGTGAGATTTCCATTCACCTGACCAAGCATGATGATCGTATTGAACAGGAACCAAAATGGTGCATAGTTCAGTTATTCAGATACTGGTGCATAAATCATCTTACTACTATAGATAATCTATCCTTAACCCTAAGGGACCAAGTACACTGAGCCAACTAGTTGAGTGGTGCTTTAATGTACCAATGTGTGCGGATCTACCATAGTCCAAAACCACGGTACGTTGGGTTACCTGGTTGGCGCTTGAGTGGCACGCAATCCCTACAGGTTATCCGACGTCCAGTATTGGATGGATGCATTTTGATGAGTCAATCTGTCCACACAATTAACCTAGGATTAGTGGTTGTCAGTATGACTAACGATGTTCCGGATACTAGGCATAACACCGAAAGGTGTGTGGTGTTATAAATGACAAGTCATCAAATCCTAATCAGATGATCGATCGGGATCTGACGGTGCTCCCCACCGCCCGAGTCGAATTATGGCACCAGTAATAGGTGGGACTATGGACTATCAGAGTATAGTAAAGAACAAGGTTACGAGGGAGTAACATTAGTTTAGAATCACTAGAGTCCAACTCGTGTTGCACTCTGGGTGGCTACGCGGGTTAATCGAATTAGGGCTGATTAATGGAACTTTCGGTGTGTCACCGGAACAGTTAATCAGGGATCTGGTTTGAGCTAAAGATCCTGAACCTAGAAGTTTCCACCCTATCGTTGGATATAGAAATTGTTCCCTAACCTAGTTGGACTTGTTGGATACGAAATAGCACGATGGAGCGCAAGCCCGAAGCCTAAGAACCTAATTCATATATGTTACGGGTCATAGGGGTATTTTGATAAATATTAAATATGACTCAAAACATATTGAATATGGATCTTAAAATAAGAGAAATAATTCCAGGAGCTCATAGGCACTAACGGAACTCGATTTCGATAAGCATATCTCTCTCTATCTCTTTATCAACGGTAAGCCGATATAAAGGCGTTTTCGTCCAAAGTGTCAAAGGGATAGGGGAAACCCTAACCGCATGGCTATATCCTCTTGGAAAAACCGACCCCTATCATTCCCCACTTTGTAGAGGGCGGCCACAAGTGGCTTACACTTGCGTAAGCTATCGTGTGACCGGCCCTATACATAGATAGGAGGAGGAAGGGCTGGCCCTAGGTTGCTCTCCCCTCTCCCTCTCTAAAATCCGACCCTCTCTCTCTCTCTCCCTTTGTGGTTTCGGCCAAGGCAAAAGAGGAGAAAGAAAGAGGAAGAAAAGGAGAATGAAGAAGAAGAGAGAAAGAGAAGAGAAGGCTTTGGAGCGTCATCGTCTTTGCAACGTAATCCTCCGTCGGCTTGTAGTCCTTGCACTCAGAGATAGGACTTTGAGGATTCATCCTTTTGCAAAGGACAAGGTGCCATCCGACAGCTTCCCTTGCGATTCACGTGTGGTTCATCATCGTTCCGTTCTTTTCGGATCATTGATCCACAAGGTATGATAGTTTTAAACACCTAACTAGGTGCATGCATGTCTTCCGTAGATCGTATTATGCCTCTAGGGTGTCAGCACATATGCTAAGATTATAGATTTGCATGTAGATTGTACAATACACCATTAGATCTTCAGATCTATCTTTTGCTTCCGCTGCGACTCTGATAATAGGATTTAATTTCAACAGGAATTGCGTTGGGTTACGTCGAGTTTACGTTGGGTTTATGTCGGGTTTACGTCGGGTTATATCGGGTTTACTTCGATGAAGAGGTTCCGGTGAGGTTCCGTCGATGAAGAGATTCCGATGAGGTTTACGTCGATGAAGAGGTTTCAACGAGGTTTCGGCGATGAAGAGGTTCCGACAAGGTTCCGGCGATGAAGAGATTCCGACGAGGTTCTGGCGAGGTTACGGCAGGGTTCTGAAGAGGTTCCAACGAGGTTCCAGTGATGAAGAGGTTCCGGCGAGGTTCCGGTGAAACGTAACAAAAATGTAAACAAAATATAACCAAACATAAGCAAACGTAAAATTTGCGTTTGGGTCTCTACTGGTTTCACGAAAGAAGAAGTGATTTGCTACATTAAGGATATTTTTGTCTGAAATTTTTTTGGTGGTCATTAAAGGAACTCTTTTGGGCTCTGTACTTAGTTTGAGCAATATGACAAACCTTGTGGTCAGTTTGGGAAAAACCTCAAAAGAAATTTTCAATGGTACCACTTTGGTACCATACCAAATCTCATATGAACCAATAAATGGCCTTATGGTGGATCTGCGGCATCCACCCTGGGTTCATCCTAGGTGTTGAAAAAGTCCACCGGTTAGTCCCACATCGGTAAAGGGGGCACCTAACGCCCACTTAATATACCCTCTATGAACCTCCTCTTATGACTCGCGCGGGTGTTGGGGCATAAGGGTATCTAACATGGTATCAGAGCTGGGTTCACCGTCTCCTTCCGGATGCAGCCCCTTTCGATTGTGCCTCGCTCTGCATGCTCCGCTTGAGGGGGGATGTTGAGAAAGTCCACCAGTTAGTCCCACATCAGTAAAGGGGGCACCTAACGCCCGCTTTTATATACTCTCTGTGGACCTCCTCTTATGACCCGGTTTTTGGGGTGTGAAGGTATCTAACACTAGAACTGGCAATGGACTCCGAATATCTGACCCAAAAGATTGAGTATGGGTATATATTTTGTACCTGAAATAAGATTTAGGTAGGATATGGGTACCGATTAACTTTCGGGTATATATGTATATGGGTATCTCAATACCCATACCTAAAACCCAATTACCCCTTGTGTATACTAGATAATACAATGCGACTCCAAACTCATCATTTATACGTACCCAAATTCTAACCGAACTCATATCCATGTCCGAATTTATAACTAAAACCAAACGTAAGTATGATGCTATGAGCGCCATTTTGCCTTTCCCCTTTCTCCTCCTTGTTTTTAGGGTTTCAGAATCCTCTCTCTTGGCCTCCCCGGCTGCCAACGACAGCTCTGGGGAGGCTAGGGGTTCGGTGGAGATGGTGTTCGGGTGGGATCGGTGGTCCCTTCCTTCCCTGTGTAGATAGGGGTTCTCTTTTTCCTTGGCGGACGACGTCTTTGAGTGATTTCCAGTGTCACTGGCTGCCTCCTCTACTCGGTTCGAGCCTTTCGTTCGGCTTCGGGGTGGTGGTGGTCGCCGGTGGCACCGGAGTGGAGATCTGGCCCTGGTCCGTCATGGTGGAGATCTGATTTGGCGGATGTTCCGATTCAAGGGTTTCTTGGTCCCCTTCACTACTCGGCGATGGCAATCCCGGTGGCTCGTGGCGGCGGTGTTCGGGTCAGCTGATCGGGGTTCGACGATGACACAAATTTCTACTGTCGCGTCGTTGATGATAATGGTTTCTTCTCCGGATCCGGTGGGATCGGGTTTTTTGGTTTTTTTTTGTTTGTTTCTTTTAAATCTAAGGTTAGTTTGCCCCCTTTGTATGATGTTGGCTTCCTCCATTTGTTGGGATCATGGTTGTTGGTGAGGTTTTGGACTTAAGTTTTCTCCGTTGGTGGTGGCGGTGGTATGTTGTTCCCGCAAGGAGTCAAGCTACTTTGTTTGCGCCGGTAGCGCCTCCTGGGGTCCGGTTGTGACCTCCCCTTTCAATCTACAAAAAAAAACGAAAACTAAAACCAAACGTAAAACGAAACCAAAAGAGCTTCTTAACATTGCATTTGTGATACCATTATTTTTTATTTCCTCAAGCAATTGCATGTATGATAGAGAAAAAGAGATAAAACTATACCCAATTCTGACTCGAAACCTGAACCAATACTCGAATGGATAAGGGTCGGATATGGATCCTCTTCCACCCAAATGGGTATGGGTATGGGTAGGGATGGCAGTGGTGCGGCTTAAAACAGAAAACCGTGGTACACCACATCGCATGGTGCGGTTTTGGTTTGGCAAAATCCAAAACCGCTGCGGTGCTGTTTTGGTGTAGCGGTGCGGTTTCGGTTTTGACCAAACCGCATAAAACTGCACGTTAATTTAGGCCATTATAGTGGTAAACGATGGTGCACCGCACTGTACCGCATGGTGCGGTTTCGGTTTTACATAACGGTACACCGTCGTGGTGCGGTGCGATTTCGGTGTAGCGGTTCAGTGTTGCGGTGCGATTTCCGTTTTACTCAAAACCGCACTGTTGCTACCCCTGGGTATGGGTATGGATAAGGATCCGACCCGAACCCGACCGATTGCCACCCGTAGTTCATCCCATGGCCCCTAGAATAATGCTCCCACTATACTTATGAACTTGAAAGAAATTGAACAATTTTCGGATGAACATGATGCACTCAATTTAGCACGGACGAGGTCACAACGCTCCGAATAAGTTTCAAACATGGATTAATTGGATTCATTTGTCCAAGTGTGATTCACTTGTTACTGAGAAAAAGAGGGATAATATTAATGATTTTTTTAATTAACATCAAATGATGATTTAATTCTATTGAATTGGTATTTATTATTTTTATAATAGGTTTTTAAAATGATTTATGAGAGAAATTGTTTTCATGTCACATGGGGAAAGGATTGTGAGAGAGAGAGAGAGAGAGAGAGAGAGAGAGAGAGAGAGAGAGAGAGAGAGAGAGAGAGAGAGAGGGGGGGGGGGGGGGGGGGGGGGGGGGTTAAGTGAAGATTTAAAATAAAACTGGAAAAGGAAGAGAGATTGATTACTGTGAGTAAGGGTTTCCATCGAGCTTCAACCCATCTTCATCGTGTTGACGCTTGATGAGCCAATCCAGGAAGTCATTGGTCACTGCAGGACCCTGATGCAGACGCCGCCGCTCTATCTGCTCGCCAAATAACTGATGCAATTTCGTGACATGAGAAGCCATCCGCCGCCTCCTTCCTTGGAGGTCAGCCACTGCCAGCAACGGGAAGAAGTCCGACAGGTTACTGGTTGTGGCCTCTACCAGGATCCCCCGCATCAGGTCCCTGAAACCCTGGCCCGAGCCGGAGCTTAGATCGACCATATCGACCGAGAAGATAGTGTTAGAGAGCAGGTCGAGCGTCGTCGAAAACGCAGCCCGGCCCACGTCCACCGCCTCTCCGGCCATGCAGCGTTCTCTCACGTACGCCACCAGCTCCCTCACCTTCTGGAGCCGGAGACCTTGGTTGTCGTCCATCACCCGGGGCGCGAACAGCTGGGTGCTGCAGATCCTGCGGAGGTTCCTCCACGGTTGAGCCACGGGACTCCACGCAATGGATCCCTCATTGTGGCGGAGGGCGCGGGCGGTGTCGGGGACCGACCGGCAGCAGAAGGCCTGGTCCTGCTTCTGAAGGACCTCGCGGGCCATGTCGGGGGAGGAGACGACGATGGTGGTGACCTGGCCGAGCTTGAGGGACATGAGGGGGCCGTAGGTCTTGGCGAGGCAGGCGAGGGAGAGGTGGGGCTTGTCGCCGAGCAGGAACAAGTTACCGACGATGGGGAGCGGGCGGGGGCCGGGTGGGAAGCGGCCGCAGCGGGAGGATCTCGCTCTTGATCTGATGAGAACACAGAGGAGAGCCATGGCGGATGGGATCCATATGAACCACCATTGAGCTGGCACTAGCTCCATCCTCTAGGCTTGTGTGCGGGTGATCAATGAAGCCGCCTTGAGCTTGTTAAATACCATTCTTTTCCTTATGTGAAAGAACCCAAACCGTCCGCATGGGTATATAATTTTCCGAAGATTCCGAAAATCAGCCCGAACCCGACGCCAAACTTCTGACATCTACTCCAATAGTATAATACAAAAATCGGAGCCTCAGGAAGAGCATCCGTAATATGGCACTCCATTTATTTTTGGAGAAAAGTTATAACTTTAATTTTCAATTCACACCATGTGACATTGGATTAATTTAGAAAAGAAAACTTTGGACCGTTTGATGCTATTTTGATTCAGATTAACTCAGTGTGATTAAATGAGAGAGAGAGAGAAAGAGAGAGAGAGAGGGGGGGGGGGGGGAGTCGAAGAAATGCAAAAGCATTTTAAATGGGTGCTATATCCTTCCTAGGGGTGCAAGTTGGAACGGAAGTTCCGATTCCGTTCGAAACCGATCCGAAAAATTCCGATTTTGGCACCATATAATTAAATCCGAATTTTAATTTTTAAAAATTCTGAAAAAAAAATCGGATCGGAATTGAAAGGGTGCGGAGTATTCCGAAAATTCCGATTTCCGATTCAAAATTTTCAAAAACATCCAATCCGAAAAAATTCAAAAATTTTCGATGTTTTATTCTGACCCGACTCAACCCAGATCCATCTAAAGCAATAGGTGTTGTGCATTATCAGCCCTTAGGCAAAGCCACCAAAGTCGTTGCTTTGGACCTCACCTAAGGGTAGGTCACTATATATATATATATATATATATATATATATATATATATATATATATATATATATATATATATATATAGTGATGCACCGCATATAAAAACTCAAAAATCCTAAATCCCGACCAAATCCTATTCTACCGTTTCCACCCTTTGTCAGACTCGACCCAACCCAACCAAGACTCATTTGAAGCAGGATGTGATGTGCAATTCTGAAAACTCCAAAATTCTGTCAAAATTGAAAATTTCGAAAGAATCCAAAAAGCTACCAAAATTGGAGAATTCCGAAAAATTCTGAAAAATTCCTAAAATGTAACATTCAGAGAATTTTTGAAAATTCCAATAATTTCAAAATTTTCAAATTGGAATTGGATTTTGAATTTCCGAAACTTCGGAATCGAAATCGAAATACCATTTGCGATTCTGAAAATTTTTAAAATTTTTTCGAACACCTCTTTTCCGATCCGATCCATTCAAAAATCGGCCCTAATCTTTCCTTTTTCATTTTCCTCAATAGATGGCGACTAAATCATTAAGATTAAATACTATCAAGAGAGAAAATCAAGATTAAATCATTAGAATTTGAGCGATTGTCCCCACAATCGAGCAATCTGTTCATTTCTTTCATCCCTTTTTTAAAAAAATGGGGTTATTTTGACTTTGCCCCCCAAATTTTACTTTGAATTAGACTTTACCCCCCATATTTTAATTAATTAGACCTTACCCCCTTAAACTAACCGTTCCGTTAGCTCACCATCTAACAGGAAGGGTGAGTTGATGGAAAAGAAATAAAGTTTTGGAGGGTGAGCTGACAGAACAATTAGTTTTTGGGGGTAAAGTCTAAATAATGAAAATATGGGGGGCAAAGTCTAATTCAAGGTAAAATTTGGTGGGCAAAGTCAAAATAACCCTAAGAAAAATACAGTTCCTTCCTCAATAACTCGAGATCAGCACATATCGAAATGTTTTCTCTCTTAGAAATTGCACGGTCGAAGGCCGACTGTTTCAAAACGCGTTTAAATAACCCAATTCAATAAGACGTATTTAAAATGGATCTTATATCTATGGAAAAATTTTATCCTATCCCCATTTTTAGAAGTGCTCTATGCATCATGAATGATTAGAGCATGGGATTTGTGTCATAGTGTTTAGCAAAGATATTATATAATTTTTTCATAATTCCCATGCTGATTTCAGCTGCATGTAATATTAATTAAAGTGCTATTTTCGTAAATAATTATTTACTTACATTCCAGTTTGCCCCTTCTCTGCTTTTTGATAAGCTTCACAGGAGGCAATGGGAGTAGCACAAATTTTGAATTGTGTTTTTGCTAGGACACCCTAGTTGTTGAAGTTTCCTAGGCGTTATGACTGGAGCGGAACCGGCGAAAATTCCAGACAAGGATTGGCTCGGCGGAGCACGTCATAGGCCACATCAAGTCATTCATCCATCTTTGGGCTTGTTCTTTAACGCTGGGACCACAGGCCTTCCTCTTGGATCTTTGTAACACGACCGCGAGGCAGCTTCTGTGAACCTCTTCTCTTTGCATTCTATGCTCCAACTGAGATTCCATATATAATAATAAAAAATATTAGTTTATTTAGATTTATCTACAAATTAAATTTTAAATTAAAAAAAAAAATTATTTATTATCAATTCCTTCTTTTATATTTTAGATTTTACTCTGTATTTGGTATTAAATAAAATACCTTAATTGTAATGTTTTTTCTTATGATGTGCTTTTTATTTTACTCCGTGTATCGCACGGGTTCAATACTAGTAGTATAATACTACGTCCGGCAATGAGTTGGACCTAGGGGTGGCAATTGGTCCGGGTGCAGGTCGGACCCAGACCCGTTGGGGTATGGTAGAGCCCATATGGCCATAACCGACCCATACTCATTCGGGTAGAAGAGGATCCATGTCCAATCTCGTTTGGATTTCGGGTATGAATTGGGTATATTTTGTCTCTTTTCCTCCATCATATATGTAATAATTTGTGAAAAATAATCAAGACATCACAATGGAATGTTAAGAAGCTCTCTTGCTTTCTTATTATGGTGGTTTTAGTGAGTATAAGTTTGGGTAGGGATATAAGTTCGGTCAGATTTTGGGTATATATAATGAGTTTGGAGTCGAATTGTATTATCTCGTATACACAAGTTACGCTATATAGCCAACTCCTTTACCAACTTTTGGTTGCCAACATGACGTTGCACTTGATCATTATGGTTCATTTGCTTGACAGTTGGTAGTGAGTGAGAATTCACCGGTCAAAAACTTTGTGCAGCAAATCGCTGTGATCACACCACATCAAATTGGCAATCTCAAGTTGGCAAACGAGTGAGCTATATTGTATTTTCCATTATTTGGTAGAGGCTAAAGACGCAATGAGAATCAGAAAGACCATCGTAAAATCCAAAAAGGACAACACCATAGGGCTTCCTTGTAATGGCCCCAGTTATGCAGATCAAGAGGATGTGGAGTTCCTCCACTCAATGACAGTCAAGTACTGGGGTTGGCTCCAGGATATAGCCATTCCTTTCTTTCGGTTGCACCCGGATCTTGAGGATCACTACTCAGCGAAGTGGATGTTGGTGAAAATAGAATGGATAACACAGAGATAAAATAAGAATGAAAAACAAGGAAGTGATTCGAGACACGCTTGGCGCTGACTTAAGAATAGATATTATCGACTTTAAGTACACAGGCTTATTTGGCAAACTACTCTCAAGATACAACGGACCGTCAGATCCCTTAACGTGCACAAGAACTAAGGAATCTCCGAACTCAAGAATTGCAATCACAACTGTTGTCCAAAACTCAAAAAGAGAAGAAAGATATCAAATTTTGTATTTCTCGATTTTTTTGTATTTTTTTCCAAAGCCCTATTAGTCCCTATAAAGTTACGAACAGTGCACGTAGCACCCGTTCACCTGTTGGATAGAGATGTGACCCTTCATAGGGATGTGTCCCTCGTATTGGGATGCAAAATTCAAGAGATGCTATTCCCAACTCCTGAAGAGTCGCACGAAAACCCATAGGACCAAAAGATGCATTGATTCACTAAAGGCTCACAAAAACCCATAGGACCAAAATATGCATTGATTCACTAGAGGCTCACCGTACCATAGCACTCAAGTGATGCACTTTGGTCGGCCAAAAGGATGTAAAGTGAATTCAATGCTCAAAACCCTCATAAAAGAGTGTGTGTATCAAGTCAAACAAGTACACCACCACAACAAGACTTGTGGGACCCTATTTCCACTTATAAAATAAATAACACTCAAAAGAGCTACCCATAAGAGACAATGAGTTAAAAGGGTTTGAATTCTAAGCATATAAACTTTGATTTCCCCTAAAATCATATAAAATAAAATTATAAATATTAGAATCAACCAACATTTCCCCACGTGATTTAAATATTTAAAATAAAAAAAAATTGAACAACAGTACAATATGATTTCAAATATGGGTATCTTTTGGATTTGAACCCACTTCTAGTTGATATAATTTCATCTATGCAAATCCTATGTAACCAAAGTTTTGAACTTGAACCCATAAACATATATTTTACTATATCGAATATCATACAGTAAGATTGAGCTTGAGTTCTATCAGTGGTTCGCATTATGGCTTTGCGACAGTATCTTGAATTCATGAGTGATCTAGAGAATAGGCCTCTCAAATTCTCATAAACTACGGCCTCACAGTCACACACATATTGGTGTTTGTCTCCAAGGATATCTTGACATATCCTGTCTTAAAAGCCTTGACAACATTTAGACATTAGTCTTCCTTGACATCTGTAGGCGAGCACACAATATTAGGAGGATTATTTTGTGCTCCACTAGTCACCCGATTAACTTGTTTTTTCCATTGAACCTTAATCCCGGGATCTCCGTTCAATAAGATTGGGTTTCTACTAACGGTGATTGATGATATAGGCTTTAGGTCTTTAAGACCCATCCTCTTAGAAGAATTAAGGACTTGTCCTCTTGACAATCCTTTAGTAAGATGATCTGCTAACTTATCCTCCGACTTTATATAAATTAGAGTTATTACCCCAGTCGTATCTAGCTTTCTTAACATCTCATACCTTAACTCTATATGTCTAAAATTTTTAGAGTTATGGTTCTTACTCTTAATCTTTGCTAGAGTGGCTTGGTTATCACAGTATATGAGAACCCCAGGAATTGGCTTATCTATACCATGTAGCTCGGATAATAATCCCTTAAGCCATTCAGCCTTACTTCCAGCTAATTCGAGAGCCACTAACTCGACCTCCATTGTCGACCTTGTAATTATGGTCTGTTTCGAAGATCTCCAAGCCACTGCTGCACTTCCTAGAGTGAATACACATCCACTAGTGGTCTTGGTTTCTTTAGAATCTGAGATCCAATTAGCATCACTGTACCTCTCAAACACAGTTGGATCTCTAGTATATAATATACTATCTCCATGGTTCCTTTAAGGTACCTTACGAGTCTAATTAGTGCAGCCCAATGAGAATTATCAGGATTATTAGTGTATCTACTTAATCTTCCTACATCATAGGAGATGTCTGGTCTTTCGGAATTAGCCAGATACATTAAACTTCCTATTAGCTGTAAATATTTAAGTTGTGATACAGCATCCCCATAATTTTTCTTCAATTTTAAACTTGAGTTATAAGGAATACTTACTGGCTTATAATCATAAAAACCAAATCTCTTTAGAACCTTTTCCACATAATGAGATTGATGTAGAGATATACCACTTGTAGTTCTTGTAAGCTTGATACCTATGATTACATTTGCAACTCCAAAATCCTTCATCTCAAAGTTAGTACTCAATAATATTTTAGTTTTCTTTATATGATCAATATTATTGCCAAAGATTAGAATATCATCTACATACATGCACATAATAACAAAAAAGAACCAAAATATTTTCAATATACACATTTATCAGATTCACATATAAAAAAATCATTGGAAAGAATTACACTATCAAACATTTCATGCCATTGTTTTGATACCTGCTTTAACCCATATAGAGACTTTACTAATTTACATACTTTTTTTTCCTGTCCTTTGACTATATGTCCTTCTGGCTGTTCCATATAAATTTCTTCCTTTAAGATCCCATTAAGAAATATGATCTTAACATCCATTTGATGTATATTGAGGTGATATGATGCAACTATTGCAATTAGCACTCAAATGGTAGTCATCCTACTTACAGGAGAATAAGTACCAAAATAATCAACACCTTCCTTCTGCTTAAACCCCTTAGCTACTAGTCTAGCTTTGTACTTATTTATGGATCCGTCTAAATTGAGTTTCTTTTTAAAGATACATTTGCATCCAATTGGTTTGATCCCAATAGGAAGGTCTGTCAAGTCCCAAGTACCATAAGCCATTATAGAGTCCATCTCACTCTTGATGGCTTCTTTCCAAAATTAAACATCAGAACTAGACATGGCTTATCCATAAGTTATAGGCTCACTCTCAAGAGAAAATGTATAAAACCTATCACCGAGGTTTTTCTCAGCCCAAGGTCTTTTGGACCTTCTAGGTTCAAGATATAATTCCGGCTTTCTAGTTTCTACAATTTTCTCAGAGGGTTTTGGAAAAGAAGAAGTCATAGAAATGGAAGAATCATTCATATTAAGCATAGGAAATATATTTTCAAAAAAGACAGCATCATTAGATTTCTTAATAGAATTAGGAGCATACTCAGGATTATCAGATTTTAAAATAAGAAATCTATAAGCATGACTATGAAAATCATAACCAATAAAAACGTCATCAAAAGTCCTTGGTCCTAGTTTGTTAATCTTAGAGTTAGGGATTTTTACCTTAGCAAGGCATCCCCATACTCTTAAAAAATTCAAACAAGGTTTTCTACCAAATCAAAGTTCGAAGAGGGTTTTATCCTGCTTTTTGAAAGGAACTCGATTTAGAACATTGTTAGATGCATATAGTGCTTCTCCCCATAAGTTCTTGGGTAAATCAAAACAAATTAACAAAGAGTTTATTATCTCTATAAATGTTCTATTCTTCTTTTCTGCCACACCATTAGATTGTGATGAATAAGGTGTTGTGGTTTCATATATTATCCCATTACTTTCAAAAAACTTAGTGAATTCAGCAGACAAAACTCACATCTTCGATCGGTTCTTAACCGCTTAATTCTCTTTTCGGTTTGTTTTTCCACTTCGGATTTAAAATTGTAAAATTTTAGAAATGCTTCATCTTTTGATTTTATCAAGTACACATGACAATATCTAAAAAATTCATCTATAAAAGTTACGAAATACCTTCTACCTCCCCTTGTTAGAACTCCATTTAACTCATATATATCACTATGAACGAGTTCTAGTAACGTAGTAGAACGACAAACAGAATAAAATAGTTTTCTAGATTATTTTGTTTGTACGGAAACCTCATATTTAGAATTAACTATAATATTATACATATGAATTAAACCTAATTTCATTACTCTTCTAATAGTATGAAAATTAACATGACCTAGTCTCGTATGCCAAATATCAAAAGATTCCATAATTAAAAACATAGATGATGAAGCATACTTATTTTTATTAGATAGAATACTCAATTTAAACAAGTCATTACACAAATATCCAAGACCAATAAAGATATTATTTTTATAAATAACAAACTTGTTCGACTCAAATACAACTTTATAACCTTCTTGGCTTAAGACCACACCACTAACAAGATTCTTTCGGATTTTAGGCACATATTGCACGTTGTAAAGAGTAATCACGTTTCCATATGTGAATCGTAGATTCACCTTCCTTTCTCCCAGTACGTGTGCAATAGTGAAGTTCTCCATGGTCACAGTTCTTCCACGGCTATCCTGATATGATAGAAAGGAGGAGAATTCAGAACACATATGAATATTTGCATACTTGCTCTATCACAAGCTGATCATTAACCATCTTGAAGTCAAAGTACTCTCCCACTACATACTTCTCTTCGCCAGCATTCTTTTGCCTATATTTTTTCTCAAGGGTCTCCCACAATTCTTTAAAAAATGATGTCTCACAATAAAGATCATAAAGAGAATCACTCATAGCACTCAGAATATATCCATGACAAGAATAATCATCTAAATTGAATTTGACAATATTCTCGGAATCGGATTTGACTGTTTCACGAGTCTCAGAAAGTGTTGAAATACTAGAAGGTGTGGGATCAGATATCACATAGAAGATATTCAAAGATGAAAGCCAAAACTTCATACGGCGTTGCCACCGTTTGAAATCCTTGCCATCAAAAATTTTGGGTTTGAGGGACCTATCAATCTTATCGGATCTCTTGGCACAGTTATCCATACTAGCCATAGAATTGAACTAGTTAAGCAATATCTATTCTTAAAATGTTAGTGAAAATAGAATGGATAACACAGAGATAAAATAAGAATGAAAAACAAGGAAGTGATCCGAGGCACGCTTGGCATTGACTTAAGAATAGATATTGCCGTCTTTATATGCACATGCTTATTTGGCATACTACTCTCAAGATACAGCAGACCATCAGATCCCTTAAAGTGCACAAGAACTAAGGAATCTCCGAACTCAATGATTGTGATCACAACTGTTGTCCAAGACTCAAAAAGAGAAGAAAGAAATCAAATTTTGTATTTCTCGGTTTTTCGTATCTTTTTTCAAAGCCTTATTAGTCCCTATAAAGTTACGAACAGTGCACATAGCACCCATTCACCTGTTGGATAGAGGTGTGACCCTTCATAGGGATGTGTCCCTCGTATTGGGATGCAAAATTCAAGAGATGCTATTCCCAACTCTTGAAGAGTCCCACAAAAACCCATAAGACCAAAAGGTGCATTGATTCACTAGAGGCTCACAAAAACCCATAGGACCAACAGATGTATTGATTCACTAGAGGCTAACCGTACCATATCACTCAAGTGCTGCACTTTGATCGGCTAAAAGGATGTAAAGTGAATTCAATGTTCAAAATCCTTATAAAAGAGTGTGTGTATAAAGTGAATTAAATATAGTACAATTTTCCCTCTAAAGCTTAGCTCATAGATACTTAACCCCCCTATAGTTTTAAAGCTACATTTTACCCCCCTCAATTCAATTTTTATCAGATAAAGATTACCTAATGAGGAAATTAAGTAGTTGACAAAAGGGTGTATTGTGCTAACATATATTTCAAACTTTAGCGAGCTATTTGGAACAAAAAAAACAAAGGGTTTAAAGTGTTTTTGTGCTAATTTAAGTAGGTAAAGTGTAATTTACCAAAAAAAAAAAATCGACGTTCGTCCCACGACTACCTCTTGGCAGCTTTGCACATCTCACGGTTCGAATTGTATTCTTCGAGACTCCGTCCCTGTCCACTCCAGCCATCCTCTACTCAAAATCTGCGGTCGGCGACGCGACCGGCAATTCGGCCCGCCTGTAGCGTCTGCCGAAACCTCTCTCTCTCTCTCTCTCTCTTCATGATTTTTTGTGTAATGTTTTTTTTTTATGGAAGATTTTTGTGTGCTTATGAACTGAAAACGAGTATTTTTGTAGTCAATTCAAATCCTTTATTAGTAGAAATTGGATTAAACTTTTAAAACGAAGCAAAGGTCGCCCCCACTAGAGTGAATTCCTGGCTCCGCCACTGCCGGCAGCTGCTCATTGGCGGAGGTAAATCACTTGTGACATTTCAAACATCAACGGTGGCATATCATGTCTCACTAGTGTCATATCAGATATCACTGGCGACATTCATTAATTGGGGGCTGTGTGCAACTATGACGGAAGGCTGTGATGATGTTAGTGTCACGTGGCATGCATCGGCCGGCTATCGTTTTTTATAGGTTGCTGGGACGGTAGAAGATTCGAACTCATTTCTAAATATTTGGCATGCGTTCATAGGGGGTGATATAATTGTTATAATTAGTTATAACCAATGTGATTGAGTACCTAGCTAGCTGGTTGCAGGTGGCTAAAGACAAGAGAGGGCTTGGTAATGCTGCATCAGCCCCCGTACAAGTCGGCCGAACACCTGAAAGAGGACCGGGTTAAGGGTCACCGGTTCAACCACTGAATTAATATTTTTTATTATTTTCTAGACCGGGTTAAGGATCACCGGTCTAAAACTAATTAACTTCTAGCAAAAGTCCTAAGAGATGAAGAGAACAAGTGAAGAACGACAATAAAAGAGTTTTTTTTATGATTCTTTTAATAAATAAAGGCTCTCTAAACTGTTGAAAGGGTCATGTGGGTTGGCGATTCAATCGGTGGATCGACAGTTTTGTTGGGTTTAAATCGGGTTTATAGTAACTCTGGTCATTGTATTTCTCAGACCCAGAATCTTGACCGATGCACAAATCCAGCTAGCGATTGAACTGTCCGATCCGAATTTTAAATCATTGATTTGAACAATCTCTATCGACAAAAGCTTTGAAAAACCAGACCCATGCCCTGGTGGCGGGGCCCACTTGGTGCGAATAACCCATTGTAGCGTACGCCGGATGGCTACAATCAGACCCATGCCCTGGTGGCGGGGCCCACTTGGTTCGAATGGTTGTAGCGTACGCCGGATGGCTACAATCGGACCCATGCCCTGGTGGCGAGGCCCATCTTGGTGCGAATGGTTGTAGCATGGTTGTAGCGTACGTCGAATGGCTACAATCAGACCCATGCCCTGGTGGTGGGGCCCACTTGGTGCGAATGGTTGTAGCTAGGGGTGTAAAGTGGGCCGGGCCGAGCCTATAATACCTCGGGTTGGGCCTACAAATGCAAAGCCCGGAGTAGCCCGTCAGGTTCTCCAGGCCAGGCCGCGGGCCAAAGGTCTGAGCCCGAGCCCGTCCCGTATATACATATATTAGTAATTTCATACCGGGTCGAGCCGAGCTTGCATTAAAACATATGTTTTAATAAAAAAAAAAATCTTTAAAGATTAATGTTGATGATAACTCTTAAACTCTATAACCACTATATTGTACTTACTTAATATTACAAATATACAATCTTTATATGTATATATATAAAAGAATTACTTACTATATGGTTCGGGGCTTTCTGGGTAGGACTTGCGGATTTTATTTCGGGCCAGTCTGCGGGCTGAAGGTGGTGGCCCGACCCTAGCCCATAGTACTTTCGGGCTGGGCAGGGTCGGGCCTTTGATCGGGCAGGACCGGGCTGGGACTGTTGACTTTCGGGCCGATGGGGTTTTATTTACACCCCTAGTTGTATAGTTGTAGTGGATGGCAACGCTACAATCACGGGGCCCACTGCAAATCAAGAGACATGACGGTAGCAGGCCCCCAGCACATGGGTTCTCGGCAACGGTTGTAGCGTACGCCGGATGTGCTGAAAAATTTCCCCAACATCAGGCATGGGTTTGGTTTGTCAAAGTTTTTGTCAATGGATATTATTCACATAGCATTACTCATGCCATTTGGAAGATACAGAGCCTTAGAGCGAAGTGCTGAGAGCCTGAGAGGGCTTATAATTGGGGAAGGGGGGTAAGAGCATCTCCAACCGTCCGTCATATCACCATATACCGTATGCCATATCGTCATATATGGCAGACGGATAGTTCTAATCACTTGGTATATGGACCGGCAAAATTACAAGAATCCAAACCAAATAGTAGCCCCTACTATTTGGTCAACTTTCAAAAAATACCGAAATAGTCCTCCAAAAATTGCATGCATTTAATATAGTGACAAATATATCCCTTATAAAATTTGTATATAAATATTTTAACTAAGTGTATTTATGAATTCACTAATCAGTTTTTAACAAATTTGGTACCGTTGAAAAGCTCTTATCGAGACCTTCAAAAAGAGACTAATATCTAATATTTTTAAAGTTATTTAAAATTTATATATATTATATTAATTATAAAATAGAGGCCATGGTTGAAGGCTAACCAAAATAGAGAGCCTCCATTTTAGAATATTATTAGAATATTCTCATTTGGCATTGGCAAAATGGAGGTTGTGGTTGGAGATGCTCTAATGAGTAAAATTTCAGGAGCGCGCTAATAGGGCTGGCCGGCTGGGGGCAGTGGGCTCCGCTGTTGTATGGTACACAGGATGTGTTGAAAATTTTCCCGTATAGCCAGGGGTGGGCTCCTCGATGTTGGAAATAAATCCATGGCAGAGGCCCGCAGCGGAAGCAAAGTGAAGGTCCGAAGACCGTGAGCGGTGTGCGTTACATATCAAAATTTTCATCGAAACGATCTACATATGCGTGTATGAAACTAGCATGGCAACTACACGAACCCATAACGACGATCTAACGCAAAAGAACAATCTAGCATGTATGCATGTTCTAATTATGTTAGATCTACTTGTTAGAGATCATACCTGCGTGCGGAATCTTTCACCGCGACAAATTTCTTCTTTGTCGATGGAGACGGGCTACGGATCTGCTCGACATAGCTTCGGTGTGACGGCCATAACTTTCTACTCCGAACTCCGATTGGGCTGAAATTTGGACTGCAGGTAGCCAACTTCGAGACGCAACTTTTGCAACAAGATTCACATCGTTTGGACTTCTGTACCTTCCGGAATCACAAAAACAACGCTGATTTTCTGTGCAGATTCTGGACAGCAAAAGGTTGCGGGAGACGCCTTCTAGTTCACCCGATCTCACACGATGCACGGCACCTCGTCGATGGATCTCTGAGTGCCTCCATACGATAAGCCTTCTCCTTCTATAAAACACCACGTGAGGAAGACGAGTCGCCATCCAATGGCGCAAGCGAGGGAGAGAGAGACGAGAGAGGAGATGCGAAAAGAGGAGAGGGGGTGGCTAGGGTTTCCCCCATGGCTTGGGCCGGCCCTAGGGCTTGCATGGCTCATTAATTTCGTCCACCCCTCTCTCCCTATGCCTTATATAGGGCCGGCCTTATCCTTACGGATAAGGCTAGCGGATAGGATTGACTGATTCAAACCTCTCCCTATATATCTCTTCTTTTATCTCTATCTTTTCCTTGTTTTCGAAAACGGTCAAAACCAGCCCGTTTTCTGCGCCTCTTGACCGACCCTTTCATCGGAGGCAACAACCTCCTGAAACTAATAGGGCCGGCCTTTACCAGTCTCTCAACACTTAGGGTCGGCCCCCTTAGTGCATAGTGGCGCATGGTATGACTAAAACGCCCTTATGTCACTAGTTGGCCGTTCCTCGTGTACGAGACTTTGCTAGGCACACATAAGTGAAGTGCACCAGTGATTTCACTATTCTCTGAGGTTCCCGTAGGGTACCCCTAGTGAAGTCAACTAGTCAACTCGCAACATGTCCCGGTGCATCGCACCCATGTGGCAAAGTTCACTTATGACAAGGAATTGCTACATGCGTCTCTGCACTAACCTAGGGTTTTCCCTTAGTGCACACACGTAGCTACGCATCTACCGTGCACTAGTGCGAAGCACTCACGGAGCGTAGGCTTGGACTTCTTGCTTCCTCTAACTGCGTTCTATGTTTCGAGGAGATGGTATAAGAACCATACATAATGTCGATAAGGTGGAACCTTCAGGGACCAGGGTTCATGGCTTCCAACTCAGACTCGATCGACACACTACCCGAGTGTACCATCGATCCTCTGAGTCCGAGTTAACCTGTGTAGCCACCCAGAGTACGACGTAGGTTGCACTCCAATTCCCCCGGACTTACTATGTTCTCCCTTATACCCCTGCTCTCCGCTTAGTATGGTAAACTCGTTGTCCCTCCACTGGTGCCATGATGCAACTCGAGCGGTGGAGAATACCGTCAGACTCGAGTGCTCATATGACTTGGTTCCTTTCAGGTTGACCACATACATCGTATCTCCGATTACTCTTTCGAGCAGCCGGATCCGTCACCAATCCAACTGATGACCACCTGGCCAGGGTTTAATACGACGTAGGTCAGACCAAGGAACGCACCTCCCGTTAGGGGTGTGGATAGCCTGCAGGAGTGACATGCTGATGCAACGCCAGCCGGGTAACCCAGTACACCGTGGTTTTGGATCACTGTATCCGAATCCTCACACATTGGTGCGCCAAAGCACCACACAACTGGTTAGTCCACCAGACATGGTTCCTCAGGGTTTAGGACCGTTTTACCCTAAGCAGAAACACGGTTTAGTGCACCGATGTCTGCTCATCGATCTGTGCACCGTGTTGGTTCCGTTCGGCCACAGACATTGTGCCTGGTAATGACCAAGGTGGAGACACCCACGCTCTGTCATCCCAACAGCTTATCCTGATAGGGCGACCAACCCTAATCAGAGCTGCGAACATATTTAGGTTATATGGGACCAGTCCCTTGAGTCTCCCACTCAAGTGGATTACCATGTAGCCATGGCTCTCTGTTCTGTAATCAGAACACGTACTAAGGTACGTACCAATATGCATTCCTATACTATCAACCATACATAGCTAAACTATAGGTTTTTACGAGCTGTAGACCTCACCAATTCTAACACTCGACAGCAGCATAACCGTCACTGGTTTGGTGCCAACTAAAAGCAGAACTATTTGGGTAAATTTTCAAGGTGTCATGGAGTTTGACAACATTCCGTTGTATATATACTAACAATGTATGTTTGTCGGCACTCGGATGGCTATCTTTGATGGCCAAATAATTTCGACAAGGATGTTCATATTTGACAGGGGTGTCAAAATTTATTCGACGACAATGTCCACATAAAATGAGGGCCGGCACCCAAATTAGGTGGCAAAAACACCGTGTCTGAGAGCACGTAAAAACTTTCGAGGACGACACAAAATATTTCGAGAGAAACGATAATGTTTTGAGATTGTCAACAATAATTCATAAGCAACGATAATATTTTGAGGGTTGTTTATGGAATGTGAACGCATTCGACAGCAAAATTCGTCTTCAAATGTTTGGATGAGAAAAATCCCCTACTTTTGGCCATCCACCGTCGCCCGTCATCGTCACTGCAACTAGCTCGCTGGAGCTACCACCCGCCGTTGACGTACCCACTACTTGCTTGTCATTGTCGTCTGCCACCAGGCGTCGATTGCTCCCCATCACTGACAAACATTGAAGATGCAATTCGAAAACTACGACACAAAGCTACATCATTAAAACAAAGTAAAGACTGATTGTTTCCTACATTTGAGTTACATATTGGCATGAGTTCAGATCTCCTTTAGTCGGTTGGCCTCGGTCGGTGGGCCCGATGCGCATCACAGACGCACAATGACGAGCGATCTAAAAGTGAATCGTATTCTAGCCGATTCCATGCGGCAGGGATGTGCATTGATCCCACCGATCGGGGTTGACCAACTGGAGGAGATCTGAACTCTACTAGCATTGACACACACCTCTCTCTCTCTCTCTCTCTCTCTCTCTCTCTCTCTCTCTCTCTCTCTCTCTCTCTCCTTCTCTCTCTCTCTCTCTCCATACACCTGTTAGAGGGACTTGTCATCATTGGCCATAGAGTTGCCCACCTGATCAGAACATTTTTGTTGTAGGGTGTTTTTGCTCTGGTTGCAACAAAAAAAATTCCGCCTTTCCTATGTGTATACCCATCACCAGATCACCCTCCCTCCACTCTCTCTCTCTCTCTCTCTCTCTCTCTCTCTCTCTCTCTCTCTCTCTCTCTCTCTCTCTCTCTCTCTCTCTCTCTCATCCACACCTATCATTGCAGCATGAGTTCTATTGAAGCAGGAATCGTGTCAAATCAGTCTAGAATAGCATGAATCGGCCCAAATCTAGCACAAATAGGTTTGACAGTATAGTGTGAGCATTTTAGATACAAATAAATCAATTTAAGTTAAGATGTAGCACGAATCATGTCGAATCAGTCCAGAATCATATGAATTAGTCCAAATTGGGTGCAAATATGGTTCATAAAGCAATCTGACCATTTTAGTCTCGAAACTATCAATTCGAGTATGAATCGAGCATGAATCAAATCGAATCAATCCAAAATAGTAAGTATCACTCCAAATCGGTCATGAATAGGGTTCACAAAATAATTCGACCATTTAAAACATAAAACAACCTGTTAGAGTTCTAATGAATCAATCGAGTCGAATCGATCCAAAATAGCATAAATAAGTTCAAATTTGACATAAATGGGTTTCACAATGCAATCCAGTCATTTTAGAGACGAAACGAGCGATTTGAGTTCTAATAAAGCACAAATCACATTGAATCGATCCAAAATAGCATGAATCGACTTAAATCGGGCACGAATAAGGTTCACAACACAATCCGACAATATTAGACATGTAACGACCGATTCGAGTTCCTAACGAAGCACGAATCAAATCAAATTGGTCCAAAATAGTATGAATTGGTCCAAATCGGACATGGATATGATTTATTAGAGTACAAAACTTCTATAGAGAATTTATTGTTCGACATCGATTGAGTGCTTTGATTGTGAGTAACTCATCCACAATGTTAGTATTGTATATAGATGTCATCCTAGTATGTTATCATTTGAGCACGATATTATTGGGTATGAATATGGTAACCTGATTAAGTTTAACTTGTGTAGATCTTTAGTAAATATGTGTCGTACATCTTTATAAAGTGTTGATGAGTATTTGACATGACAACACTCAAGTACTTGTCTTGTATTGTTTGCTTTGTATTTCCTCGTTTAATTTAAAGGGAGCATATTATTTGGTGTCCACTTTTGGGTAGAGAGTCGGCAAATCTGAACAAGGAGTACTTAATTGGTACTTATTACTATTGACAATGATTGATAGGCAAGTGAGGGACATGTAACTATATTTAAATTTTTTTTCTTTCAATTTAGCTCTGATCTTGTTTATGATACCTTGAGCTTAAGCAAGTCTCGAGCTCCTTATTTTATTTGTACACCAAACATGTGGATCATGACATCATGACCCTAAAGTCCTCACTCGGGAGATCTGACAGTGCATGAGGGAAACATGCCATAATCAAATTGCAACTGACATCTTGGCTTTGCTAGGCAGTCAATGGGTTGCGCTATTGGATGATCGCGGCACCCATCTGATAGTTACCGCATGTAATCTATCATAGGCTTGTAAACATGCCATAATCAAATTGCAACTAGCACCTGAGCTCCCCCTACACACCACTAAAGAATCCCGAACAAGCAAAGCATCTGTAAGGATCACCATGTTAGAGTAATTATGCGTCACTAATTCCTCCAAGGCTACCTTAATCGCCCACAATTTAGCTTGTAGGGGATATTCAACTCGACAAGTGAAAGAGGCTGCTACACATATGCTTCCAAAAGTAGTACACATTACCCAAGCCCCGCTTGCGTGTTCCAAATTGTTATTGAACGATCCATCTATCCACACCACAAACTGGCATGCCATTGTGAGTTCCTGTTTCCACAAGTTGGACATAGTAGCATGGACAAACTTCTCTGATTGTGCTATGCCCTGCTTTACCAACTACATGCAAGGAAGGGTCTGGCCCTCAAATAATTGACTACATTGTGCTTTCCATGGGTTCCACATCGCCACATAGTCATGATCTCACACGGTTTTGGATTGGCCGCCCGACTAGCCTTGGAGGTGCAGTCCTAATGCTTGCCTCATGCACTTCCAGAATTTCCATGCTTTTGGGCAAGTCCAGAATGCATGTTCTATGTCATCCTCTGGTTCATTGCACCACGATCAGTACCCAAATACCAGCCGAACCCTATTCCTCAACAGGGAAGCAATCAGAAGTGCTCCATGAAGAAGTTTCTGTTGGGTTTTGGCTCGACTTCACCCAGCCAGTCTTGGACTTGATCGACCTAGTGCGTAATAGGTTGGGCTCAGAGGTATGTGGTTAAGTCATCTCGAACCAACCCTATCCTACAGGTGCATGTCGGGATTAGTTTTAGGGTTTGAGTGGGTACGGGTCCCAACTCCGGTGCAACGAGGATGCGTCACACCTAGCACATCCCATTAACAAATGTGAACCCATAGGAGACCCTCAATTGGAAATAGAAAAGCACTTTCGGGTTGTGGTCTACAGGGATTTAAAGGGGGGCTGCCAATCTCACCTAGGGATGGCAATGGTGCGGTTTCGGTGCAGTTTTGGGCAAAACCGAAACCGCACCGCAACACCGAACCGTGACACCGAAACCGCACCGCACCGTGATGGTGTACCATATGTAAAACCGAAACAGCACCATACGGTGTGGTGCGGTGCGGTGCACCGCGGTTTAACATTATAATGGTCTAAACGGTGCGGTTTTTTGCGGTTTTGGGTAAAACCGAAACCGCACCGCAACACCAAAATCGCACCGCACCACGACGGTTTTATATTATGGCAAACCAAAACCACACCATGCGGTGCGGTTTTCCGCGGTTCATGGTTTTAAACCGCACCATTGCCATCACTAATCTCACCCGGCTATGGGTGCTTGTGTGCGAAAACCGAGAGGAGAGAGAGAGAAGATCACAAGGTGCGATCTCCCCCTCTCCCTTTCGTTCGACTGTGCAGAAAACCACACAAGATATAGAGGCCATGACCCCCTCCCCCCCTCCCCCCCCCCCCCCCCCGCCCCTCGGTTTTCTTCTTTCCGTGAGCAAAAGCGAGAGAGGGAGAAGAGGACTACAGTCCTCTCCCCTTCCCCTCCTCCACCCTTCCATTCTTTTCTCTTCATGAAAGAAGAGAGAGAGAGAGAGAGAGTGCAGCCCCTCTCCTCTCTTTGGGATTTCCTTGGTTTGCAAAGGAGAAGAGAGAAAGAGGAGATCCGGGCTTCGCTTTCCCCTTTTCCTTGAGGTTTTCACCTCTCTATTAGATCGCATTAGAGAGAGAGGATTCACTTGCTTCTCAATTCCTCTCTTGTCTTGTCGATCTTACGAGGTCTCCATGGGTTTTCGGTCGCCAAGAAGAACCGAAGTTGAGGGGCCCTACCGGTGGTCATCGCATCGCATCGTTGCCATCTCTTCCTCCATCGCGATTAGGATCTCGCGAGAAGAAGATCCATCTGCATCAATCAAATTGCAGATTGTCATCACCCAGCAAATTATGATCGGAGGTGCATTTCGATCCACTGCTTCCGCATTCAATCTCTTTGTTCATCATTTTCAAAGCTAATTGCTCGCAATAATAGAGACAATTGCATGCTTCAGTGTAGAATATTTCTTACACTTGGTATCAAAGCCTATTTTCTCTGATCGACTATCCATGTAGTTAGTATTTTGGATCCTTTTTGGAATTGTTAATGGATATTTTTTGATTCAATGAACTCATCATCGATTAGGCAATGGATCATTAGAAATCCTAAAATCTACATATGAGTTTTTCCACTCCGATCGACCATCAGGGTTTCAAAGGAGTTTCGCGATCGGCAACCGACTCTACTGGTTGGCTTATGCCGAGGGATGGGGCAAGTAGGCCATGTGGCAGGCCTGAATTTGAGATGGTTGATCGGAATCAGATAAATCCGAAATTTAGGTTGTGTGTTTACGTTCGCCCTGATTTAATAATCGGATCAGAGTGAAGGGTTGTACACCACATGGCATGTTTATTTCGAACATAAGTTTCGGTGTGCGGGTTTTGTTCAGTTTTCTGGCCAAATCTAGTTGCATCGGTCGATCATATGAATTGTATAAGTTTTGCGAATAATCACAATCTAAAGTCCTCCCATGAGGAGTGATTCGGGATTAGCCAAAGCATCCTGGATCATTCTCCATGAGTGATACATAAAGTACGCGCCATTGGGTGCTTTGAATCACATAAGTTTCATTGATCATGACGTCCCCCTTCTAGTTGCATCGATCGATGTTAAAGTTTGCCTTTGCCTAAAGAAAGACGATCCGTAATACCGTGCAGTTAGGATAATAAGGTAAATTGTATATGGAAAAAATAATGATTTTTATGCTCACAGAAAAAGATCCATTGCTTAGGCTCCTAATACAATTCATCGGTTTTATCGAAAAACATGAAGTTTCATACGGCGTTTTAGTAAAATTTCTGCAGGGAGTGGCCTTTGCCCACAGGGAGGCCTGAATTTTTTTAACTGATAATTAGTATGGTTTAATCATTAGATAAATTATAATTTATTTTTGTCTTATAATAATGTATTCTTTTTCTTCTCCAGTCATCCCACTATACATCTAAGACCTCACCCTCAACCTTACATCCCTATTCGGAAAGATTTTCCTGAATAAAAGAGACAAACTGTCACCTAGGCATCGGACCAGTGATAAAGTAGTGCGAGAGTGTATAGTGTGTTATGAATCTAATTATGTCAATTCTTATAAATCTGACAATGACTGGTGGATTAATTCTAGTTCTATAATCCACATCTCTACCGTCATACAGGGGTTTCTTGGCTTATGAGACCCAACTGATGGAGAGAAGGTCATCTTCTTGGGGAATAAACTAAGTTCTAAGGTAGAAATTATGGGGCCTATAGACTAGTCCTCCAGACTGGATATTCTTTGGACTTAGATAGAGTTTTCTATATTCCAAGTTTATCTAGAAATTTTTTGTCTATTTTAAAACCGGTGCCTATGGGCTTTGTTTTTTAGTTTGATGGTTCATTATTCTGATCAACAAAGATTCATTTCTCGTAGTCTCTGGTAGCTAGGTATATTGATGGCTTATATAAATTGGACATAGACTCTAAAACTAATTGCTCCATGATGACCGTAAATAAAAACATTATCAATACAAACTCTTTCTCTCTATGGCATAGAAGGTTAGACCATATCTCTTTGGAGAGACTAAAGAGGTTAGTAAAGGAACGGGTTCTAAAGACCCTTGACTTTATCAACTTCGAGGTTTATAGGGATTGCATAAAGGGATAGCAGACTAATAAATTCTCTAAGGGTGACATGAGGGATACTAAGAAGCTAGGTATCATACACACGGATCTCTGTGGATCGTTTAGTACACCTTGTCTGAATGGTTACTGATATTTTATATCATTTATAGATGACTATACAAGATACATGTATCGCTATCTCCTAGATGATAAGTTAGAAGCTCTTAAAGATTTCAAAGTCTATAATACGGAGGTAGAGAAATAATCTGATAGGAGTATCAAGATCGTTAGATTAGACAGAGGTGGTGAGTACTATGATAGGTACATAGAGTATGGATAAAGACCTGGTTCAATTGTGAAGTTCCTTGAAAGCACGGTATTATAGCCCAATACACAACACCGGGTATATCATAATAAAATGGTGTAGCCGAAAGGAGGAACCGAACACTGATGGATATGATTTGTAACTCCTTCATTCCTCTCAATATGTGGAGTGAAGTCTTGAAGACCATCAAGTATATTCTTAACAACATTCCATCTAAGGTCGTTCCCAAAATACCTTTTGAGTTATGGAACGAATGGAAGCCCAATTTAGATCACAAACACGTATGGGGTTGTCAAGTCGATAATAGGATGTACAACCCACATGAGAGAAAGTTAGACCTACGGATATACAGTGGCTTCTTTATTGGATATGCGACGAAGTCCAAAGGTTATAGGTTCTATTGTACATCACACTCATCGAAAATAGTAAAAGCTAGAAATGATCATTTTCTTGAAAGTGGTAACTTCAGTAGGAGTGTCCCTACACAAGAAATTATATTTGAGGAGATGTGACTTTCGATCTATGTACCAATAATATAGGAGGGACAAGTTGATCATCAGGATAAACCACCTATGGAGTTCCTAATCAACCAGTTTCTGACATCCCAACTGATGCATAACAAGTTGATACTGAGCCTATCATAGAGGAACCTCAAGAAGAGAAACCGATAGGTTTTAAGAGATCCAAGAGAAGACGTAGAGTAGCACTTTATGACGACTATAAAGTATACCTTCAAGAGTCAAAGAAGTCCGATAATGTTATCAAGCTGTCTCTAAATCTCAAAACGTTTTTTGAAGCCATGAGCAGAAGAGATTCTGTAAAATTGTTAGATACCATGAAAGATGAGATAAAATCCTTGGTAGATAATCAAGTCTGAAATTTAGTAGAGTTACCTAAAGACTGCACGTGGATCTATAAGACCAAGCTGATACTGCAGGTAACATCGAACGATATAAAGTAAGACTTGTAACCAAGGGATTTACTCAAAAAGATAATATTGATTATCATAAAACCTTCTCTCCAATTTCCAAGAAAGCTTTATTAAGGATAATCTTAGCTTTGGTAACTCACTATGATTTTGAGCTATAACAGGGATGTAAAAATAGCTTTTCTAAATAGGGGTCTAGATAAGAAGGTATATATGGTGCAACCTGAGGATTTCACCTCAGGTAACGGTATTCAACTAATCTGCAAGTTGAAAAAGTCATTAGATGTACTAAAACAGGCATCCCGACAGTGGTACTTAAAGTTCCATAATGTTAATACCTCCTTCGGTTTCGTAGAGAACATTGTGGATCATTGCATTTACTTAAATATCTATGGGAGCCATTATGTGTTTTTAGTTCTATATATGGATGACATTCTTCTAGCTAGCAATGACTTAGGGATGATACACACGACTATGGATGGCAACAGATCAGATTTGGGATGGGTCAGCTCTATCCCGAACCCGCCCCATTATATTTTATCCCGCCCCATATCCATCCCAAACCCACGTCGGGCTTTGAGGGCAATTTTCAAACCCGTCCCAATTAGCATTGGGAAAGCCCATGCCCGCCCCACTCCGCCCCGTTTATGCATTGCGGGTCCGGTTGGGTTGGGTTAGCTTTATAAAAACTACATATTTAACTTCTTGGGTCCACCTAATCGCAGCTCTAGATAGCAAATGTTCCTCCTATATTACGATCACACAGTTATAAGCATAATTCAACTTATTATATGATCTTGATAAGTTATATACCCAGGTCGGGTCGGGGCGGCTAGAGTAAAATCCGAACCCGACTGGGTTTCAAATTCATGTCCTAAACCCGTTTTTGAGCATCCCAAACCCATCCTAATTGGGTCAGGTCGAGTCGGGTAACCCGGTAAACCCGAATAATTGTCATCCCTACATACGACGAAACAGCTTCTCTCTCAGAACTTTGACATAAAAGACTTAAGTAAGGCATCCTACATGATTGGCATTGATATCATCAAGGATCAAGCTCAAATATCACTAGGGTTGTTTCAAAGTAGGGATGTGCATCGGTAAGAAACTGACCTATTTAGGCAAAACCCAAAACGATCCAACCTTGGTCGGTTTTGAGGATTTTCAATCCGATCCAAACCGAACTAAGATTGGAATCCAATCCAATTAAAGTTGGTTTGGATTGGATTGGATGGTTGATTTAGGCTTTGGACCATGTTTCTATTGGACTTTTGCCCCCTTCTATTAGGACCTAGTTCAAACTCAAAAAATAATAATTGTTATCAAACCATTAGGCCTAAATAAGATTTTTAACTGATTTTGAGCCAGTATTGCAAAGGTTATTGGTAGCAAAGATATATTAGGACATATGATATATTTAATAAAATATTATATGTATATAAATATGTCAGTTCGGTTTAGGTCGGTTTTAAATTTACAAATCCGTCAACCGATCCAATCATGTCGGTTTTTTAAAAACCCAATATGATCCATTGAGTGTGTCGAAACCGATCAAAATGGATCGGTTAGGTTTGGTTTGGTCAATTTGATCGGTTTGGTTTGGATCTTGCATACCTCTATCTTAAAGTGATTATGTTGATAAAGTTCTGAAAAAGGTTTAATATGGAGAACTGTTCATCAGGTATTTCTTCCATTGTTAAAGGTGATAGATTTTGCTTGTTCTAAAGTCCGAGAAATTATCTTGAAATAGAGACTATGGAAAATATTCCCTATGCATCTATAACTGGCAGGTTAAGGTATTTGAATGTCTGTACAAGACCTGACATCAGTTTTGCAATAGGGATATTGGATAGGTACCAGAGTGATCCTGACATTAATCACTAAAAGAGTGCCAAAAAGGTTATGAGATACCTTCAGGGGACGAAGGATTTTATACTCACGTAAAGACACTCAGAGCACTTGGAGCTAGTCGGCTATTCAAACTCCGACTTTGCTGGGTGCCTAGACACGAGGAAGTCGACATCGCGTTATGTGTTCATGTTGGTAGGAGGTGTTGTCTCATAGAGTAGCATCACACAGATCCTTACAGTGTCATCGACTATAAAAGCAAAGTTCGTTGCACTCTACGAGGCAACATCATAGGCTTCTTGGCTAAGGAATTTTATCACAAGGATTAGGATTGTGGACGAAATGTTCAGGCATATCGAGATCTATTATGATAATATGGGTGGTATGTTCTTCTCAAAGAACAACAAGAGCATAAGTCATAGCAAGCACATCAATATAAAGTATCTTATTGTACGGGATGATCAATCAGCTAATAAGATCATCGTTGAACATATTGGTACAGAGCTTATAGTTGTAGATCCAATGACCAAAGGATTATCACCCGTTCAGTATAAGGGTCATGTGGATGGCATGGGGCTTCGAAGCTCATTGTACGTTTAATTATGTTTGTATTTTTCCTTTTCAGTAGCTAATAAAGTTTTTATTTTCATCTCACTCTGTAATTGTATACTTAAGTTCGTGAGACATACAGTAAGACCTCAGAGTAAAGTTTTGTTTATACTCATAAAGATTGATAATCATATAAAGTGCTTATTTAAAGAGGATTGCTCATAGCGTAATGCGTGGAAGAGAGTGCTCGCTCGTAAGGGCATAACCATCACGATTCATGTGACTATGAATTTTTTGTCTGAGTGATGGAATACTTTTTAAAGTTATGAGCCTAGTTTGTTTTTGCAAAATACAATGTGCATGCACTAAGGTATTTTCAAACTGAGTCATTACCTACTAGCATGTGTGTTTTTTCAAAATAAAATTTTATTTTGTTTTTGGGTTTCATTTGCCAAGTGAAAGAGTGTTGGGTTTTGGCTTGATATGACCCAATCAGACTTGGACTCGGTTAAGCTAGTGGGTAATTGGTCGAACTCAGAGGTATGTGGTTAAGTGTAACATTCGTCCCAAATACACAAGATATTGTCCACTTTGCCCATGTCTACACAAGAACTTTCAAGGGAGGTCACCCATCTTAGAGTTCTTACAAAATCCGTAGCGACGCACGATTTTAAAACGCGTCTTCTATGTTTTGGAGGAAAAATTATATAAGTAGCTCATAATCTCCTTCTCTCCAGGCGATGTGCGGCTAACTCGTGGCCTTGTACACCTCACCTCATCCTTCTTAGCATCCCAGCCTCAGCAGTCTTGGCTCTTGGCTATTGGATCTTAGTCGTTACAATCCACCCCCCTTAGGGTTACACGTCCTCGTGTAGGGTTAGACCCCCCATCTCGAGGAGAACCAGCTCTGATACCAAGTTGTAACATCCTCCCCAAACACACAAGATATTGTCCGCTTTGCCCATCCTGCACAAGAACTTCCCAGAGAGGTCACCCATCCTAGTACTGCTCTTGCTCGAGCACACTTAACTATGGAGTTCTTACAAAATCCGTAGCAGCTTACGGTTCTAAAACGCGTCTTCTATGTTTGGGAGGAAAAATTATATAAGTAGCTTAAGATCTCCTTCTCTTCAGGCAATGTGGGGCTAACTCGTGGCCTTGTATATCTCACCTCACCTCATCCATCTTAGCATCCCAGCCTTAGGAGTCTTGGCTTTTGGCTATTGGCTTTTAGAACTTGGTCGTCACATTAAGTCATATCGAACCAATCATAATCCTACATGTATCAGGATTAATTTTAGAGTTTGAGTGGGTACGAGTCCCAACTCCGGTGCAAAGAGGATGCGTCACACCAAGCACGTCTCATTAGTAAATGTGAACCTATAGGAGACCCTCAATGGGAAACGAGAAAACGTTTTCTGGTTGTGGTCTACAGGAATTTAAAGGGGGGGTGCCAATCTCACCCGGCTAAAGATCCTTGTGTGCAGAAACTGAGAGGAGTGAGAGAGAGAGAGAGAGAAGATCGCAAGGTGCAATCTCCTCCCTCTTCCTTCCATTTGGCTGTGCAGAAAACCGCACAAGAGAGAAAGGTCATGACCCCTTCTCCCCCCCCCCCCCCCCGGTTTCCTTCTTTTCATGAGCAAAAGATAGAGAGGGAGAAGAGGATTGTAGTCCTTTCCCCTTTCCCTCCTCCTCCCTTTTGTTCTCTTCTCTTCGTGAAAGTAGAAAGAGAGAGAAAGAGTGCAACCCCTCTCATCTCTTTGGGATTTCCTTGGTTTGCAAAGGAGAAAAGAGGAAGAGGAGATCCGTGCTTCATTTTTCCCTTTGCCTCGAGGTTTTTACCTCTCTGTTAGATCGCATTAGAGAGAGAGAGAGATAGAGGATTCTCTTGTAAGTGGATTTTACTCCTGATCATCCATGAGAGATCCTACATCTAAGAGTATAGGATCGTTACCAAAAGCGGAAGAATCCATGGATGAAGAACTTGTGCGAATCACGATCTCCGATACGTGCTCTCCGGACTTGGTTTCCACTCCCTATGGCAAGAGGGATCTCTCTCTGGTGTGGACAGAGGGGGTATCCAGAAAACTCACGTAGAGATGTCGTTACCCGGGAGGGGGACCAAGTACCGTTATTTATAACCCTTTATGATTTCTCCCCATCAAAGAAATTAACAGATCCAACGGATAAGATTGATCTTAAAATTAGGCCCAATAGCACAGAGCATATATAATTATGGTAAGCCCAATCAACAATCACCCAGGCCCATCCTTATTGGGTTTTAGCCTTATATGGACTGTAGATCTCACATGTGAGCATGTGGGCCACATCTGGAAGCCCATAGGCTTACAATCTCCCACTTGAACCACATTGACCATAATTTAAAAATGCATAATATACGTTTGTATATGTAAAATAAATTTGAAACAAACTTTATGTGGTCAGGTAATTGGATATTCAAAAGAAACTTTAAATGCCGGCCAAAGAATTAAAAAACAAACTTTATGGCTTTTCCATAATGCTCTAGGCCCTTTAACTTTAATGAGAAAGCTCAATGGTAAGGGCCAGGCGGTCCTGTGCTATCCATTTTAGAGCCGCACATTTCCTTCCATAACCACGAGTACCACTAAGACAAACCCACAAAGTAACTTAATCTGGGAAGCTGTATGAGTGAACTTGGTTAAGATGTTCACTTCTAGAATAGACGTATCTTTATGTCTATACTTGGTCCTACTTTATAATCCCAATGGATTAGAATATAATTTTCTTAATAATCCCAATAGATTAGAACACAATATCTTTATAGTCAATCAGAAATAATACATTTAAGAAACTAAATATCTTACACATCAAATGACTCAATCAGACCCATGGACTTTACATGCTCAGTATAGATGCCAGGTGCTAGCCCCTTGGTCATCGGATCTGCAAGCATATGGTTTGTACTGATGTACTCAAATGAAATCTGATGACTGTCAATCTTTTCTTTAACAACAAGAAATTTGGTGTCTGGATGTCTAGACCCACTGGAGAACTTGTTGTTATTGGAAAATGCAACCGTCGCTGAGTTATCACAGAAAAAGACTGAGTGGACGAGAAATGGAGTCCACAATCCGAAGGTCTGTGATGAAGTTTCTCAGCCAAATTGCCTGTGATGTAGCCTATTAACATGCAATGTACTCTGCAGCCATCGTGGAAGGTGCTGTAATTGTCTGTTTTTTACTCTTCCACGAAACTGCTCCTCCAGCTAATAAGAAGATGTATCCAGAAGTGGACTTCCTAGTATCTGGGCAGCCGGCAAAGTCAGAGTCCGTGAATCCTATAACTTCCAGCTCATCTGATTTCCTATAAGTTACCATGAAATCCATAGTCCCTCGCAGATACCTGAATACCTTCTTGGCAGCATCCCAATGCACTTTGCCTGGATCACTTTGAAATCTGCCAAGTAATCCAACTACAAAGGCAATGCCTGGACGTGTGCACGTCTGTGCATACATAAGGCTACCAACTGCAGATGCATAAGATATTTCTGCCATGCCATCCCGCTCCATTTGATTTCTTGGGCTTTGGGATTTACTAAGTATATTCCCTTTATGTACAGGAGCTGTCCCGGATCTGCCTTTATGAAAGTTGAATCTTTCCAGAATTTTCTCAATGTAGGCTTTCTGAGACAAACCTAAAATACCCTTTGATCTGTCTGTCCGAATTTCTATGCCAAGGATATAGGAAGCCTCACCCATATCTTTCATATCAAAATTCTGGGATAAGAAAACTTTCGTATCATGCAGTAGTCCAAGATCATTGCTGGCAAGCAAAATATCATCAACATATAGGACTAGAATTATAAATTTGCTCCCACTGACCTTTAGGTAAATACATTGATCAACAATGTTTTCCTTAAAATCAAAGGTCAGTATTACCTCGTTAAATTTGAGGTACCACTGTCGGGAGGATTGTTTTAGTCCATATATTGATTTCTTTAGTCTGTATACCATATGCTCTTGTCCTTTGTGTGAGAATCCTTCAGGTTGTTTCATATAAACCTCCTCACACAAATCCCCATTCAGAAAAGCAGTTTTGACATCCATCTGGTATAACTCAAGGTCAAACTGAGCCACCAGAGCCATGATAATTCTGAAGGAGTCCTTCCTGGATACTGGAGAGAATGTCTCAGTATAGTCAATGCCTTCTTTCTGAGTGAATCCTTTGGCTACCAATCGGGCCTTGTACCTTTCTATATTACCTCTTGAGTCCCGTTTGGTCTTGAAAACCTATTTACAGCCAACGGGCTTCGATTCTTCAGGTAATACTACAAGGTCCCAGACTTGATTTTTAGCCATAGATTCAATCTCATCATTCATGGTATTGAACCACTCTTCAGAGTTAAAACTGTTTATGGCTTCAGAAAAACTGAGGGGATCATCAATACAATGGCCATCTTCATGAAGGTAGACAAGATAATCATTCGATATGGCAGGTCTTTTCTGTCTAGAGGATCTCCTTAACTCCAGTTGTGCTCCCACTGGTGGTACTTGCTGTGGGATAACAACTGGTTCAAGATCTTGATGGAGTGGTTCCTGTTCCATATTTTGTGGTTCTTGAATTATGGATTGCATTTCCACAGCACGAGGTTGTCCAACTGAAAATGGAATAAACCCATATGGAACAGGTACAGGAGCTTCCTGTAAAGGAGTATCCTGCTCTATATGCTCCTCAAACACTATGTGTTGAGGTTGCACACTTCCACTGATTGAGTCATCCTCTATGAACGTTGCAGTCCTTGTTTCTACAATCTTTATAGGAGAAGATGGACAGTAAAACTTATACCCTTTGGACCTTTCCGGATAACCGATAAAATAACCTGATATGGTTCTTAGGTCTAATTTCTTAATATGTGGGTTGTACACCCTAGCCTCAGCTTGACAACCCCACGTGTGCAAATGTCCTAAACTTGGTTTCCTTCCTGTCCATATTTCATAGGGTGTCTTTGGAACAGCCTTCGAAGGAACCCTGTTTAAGATATACGTGGCAGTCCTTAAGGCTTCAGCCCACAAAAATAAAGAAAGGGTAGAGTTACTGATCATACTCCTAACCATATCAATCAATGTGCGGTTTCTTCGCTCTGCTACACCATTCTGGCTTGGCGTACCAGGAGTGGTGTATTGAGGAACTATACCACACTGTTCAAGGAACTTTGCAAAAGGTCCAGGAGCCTGACCTATTGAGGTCTGTCTACCAAAGTATTCACCACCTCGATCTGATCCGACCACCTTAATTCTTTTGTTAAGTTGGTTTTCTACCTCAGCCTTGAAAGCTTTAAAGGCATCGAGTGCTTCGGATTTCTCCTTAAGCAAGTAGATATAACCAAATCTTGAATGGTCATCGGTAAATGTGATGAAATACAATTGGCCTGTAATGCACTGCGGGAACGGTCCACAAATGTCAATATGGACCAAGTCTAGTGTTCCATCACTTCTTATAGCACCTTTAGAGGAGGTCTTGGTCTGCTTGCCCTTTATGCAGTCCACACAGACTCCAAAGTTAGAAAAGGTGATGTTCAATAATCCTTCTCTAATTAACCTTTGGATTCTCTCCTTGGAGATATGCCCTAATCTCCTATGCCATAATAAGGACAAGTGACTACTGATTTCTTCATTTTCATGCAGAGTTACTAAAGATTGATTTTGGGAAGTATTAAGAAGAATCATATACAACCCATCAATCAGAATACCTGAACCAACACATTGGGATTGATAGCACAACTGGAACTGGAAATTAATAAAGCTAAAAACAAATCCCAATGAGTCATTGATACAGAAATCAAATTTCTAGAAAATGCATGAATATAAAAGGTATTTTCTAGATCAAGTACAAAGCCAGAATCTAGAAAAAGCCTAAAAGTGCCAACGGATTGAACTTTCGAGCGCACGCCATTCCCAATAATCACGCTACGCTCATCCGGTCTTGGCAACCTGCTGGACATGTATCCCTGCATGGAATTTGCTACATGCACAGTGGCACCAGTGTCAATCCACCAAGTATCAGATGGAACAGAAACTGAATGCAATTCCAGGCATACCGAAACGAAGGAGTTACCTTTCTTCTTGAGCCATTTAGCATAGCGAGGGCAATCCTTCTTCACGTGACCTCTTTTCTTGCAGAAGAAACACCTAGGGCCTTGAATGCCAGCTTGATTTTCCTGAGTAGCTGGCGCCCTTTTAGTCTTCTTCTTCCCCGAGTCACGATTCACATGCCTGCTACTTTCTCCTCTGGTGCGCTTCTAACCCTTATGAGAGATCATATTGATGCTATGAGAGCTCTCCTGTCTCAACCTGCTCTCCTCCTGAACACACATGGTCAGTAGTTCATTCACTGACCATTTTTCCTTCTGTGTATTGTAGGAGATCTTAAAGGGTCCGAATTCAGATGGCAGGGAGTTCAGTATGAACTGCACCAGAAAGGAGTCCGAGATGGTAATCTCAATAGCATTCAGCTGCGATGCAATATCCCGCATCTCCATTATGTGCTCCTGAATGGAGCCTGATCCGGAGTACCTCATGGAAGAGAGCTTACTCATTAAGGTGCTGGCCAGTGCCTTATTGGAGCTAGCAAACTGTTGCTCCATGGCCTAGATGAATTCGCGGGATGTCTCACAATCGGGGATAGATCCCTTTATGTTTCTTCCAACATGTGCTTTCATCAGCATCAAACTGAGCCGATTAGAGCGCTCTCACTTATCAAAGAATGCCCTTTGATCTGGGGTAGACCCCTCTGTAGGAGAGGCTGGCTTATCAGCCCTTAACACCAGATCTAGGTCCATGCACCCTAACAATATCAACATTCTCTCTTTCCACTCCGCATAGTTGGAGCCATTAAGGATAGGGAGAGAATTATTCATGGGTAGTAACATAGTAGGATTAACAGCTGTAAGACAGAATAAGCAGGAAAAATAAATTAGAAGCTACATCACAGGATTCCACACTTTAACTATCCCAAGTCATCGTTTGAGCATCAGACTAAGATGGTTTGGTAAGCAACCAAATGCAACATCACAACCCCTCCTTTGGGAGCAAAGTTATGACTGCTCTAGGTTCACTCAACTTGACAGTTTGCAACTGTCCGTAAGACTGGTGATTCTTAAGTTTCTAGTTTTAAAGAGTATGACACCTTTGGGCAGTCAAGATCTCTTCAAAATAGGTCTCAACAGAATCTCCATCCTACTCCATCCTGAGCCTACTTTTGTGTTCAGCCCTCCTTTGGGAGCAGACTGGGCACACTAGTACTCAGGTGCAAGATTGTGTGAACACGGGCTTTATGTGGTAAACTCTCAAATTCTTCTACCTGAGGCCGCTTTGGCTTGCACCCAGATAGTCGAAAAAGCGAGTAAGTACCATCTATAAGTGTTGCACTCAAAACACTACCACAAGTAGTAAACACTAAATAGTGCCGACTCAAGAGCTTTATATGGTGAAGAAAGTACTCACTCCAACTTGAGGCTGCTTTGGCTAGCACTTAGTTGGTGTAGGTAAAATTCAACACCATCTAGAAAAGTTGCATCCAACAAGATGCGTCAATGGCACAATTTAGTAATTTTCAAAATTTTAGGGTCTTTTCTGTCAATTGATATAAAACAGGGCTTAAGGGCTCGGCCAGGGATACCATACATCCATACATCATCAAAAAATGATAGATAGTCCAAAGTTCAATTATACATACCAAAATAGATGAATAAAACAACTTGGAAGCACTGTTCACAAACAGGCCCCTGCAATTTATAAAATTACATAGAAGAACTTTCTGCATTTCCTTCACACGACCTGTTACTGAATAATCCCATAGCCTTCGGGATCGAATATAGGTCCAGCAATGTGCTTAGCATAAACATTCACAGTATTGCAGAAACATTCACAGAGAATAAATTGCATATAGGTCCCTGGGCAACCCAAAAAATATTTCGCAGAAAAGTCCTTATTTAATCAATTGACAGATGGTTCATTATGTGGTATGACTCAATTTAGTCCAAGCCAAATCGGTTCATACCCGGATTGATTCGATTCGAAACAATTTGGATCGGATGATTTGGGGTAGGCGGGTCAGAATAATTCAATTGGGATTAATGGGTTTTATCACATAGCACTGGTTGCATGTTAAGTGGGCCCTCAGAATGGTTCCCACAAAACACATACAGAATGTGCAAAGTGCTTCGCAAACCAGTGCTTTGTGAGCCTCAGTCTTGGGTCGGGTTATCAAAAGAAACCCAATCCAGACCTATCTCACAGCCCACTATGAAAGCCCAATAGAACATATACCTTCACGATTGCACAAGATCGCGAAGGGTCGCGAAGCCTCGCGACGTCGTTGTGTAACCGCCGCCCCAATCGCAACAACCGCCAGCAACTGCCCCTCTCCGCATCCCAACCGTCGCCCGATCGGTTGCCGGCGAGCGGCGGGAGGGTCCCCAACCGCGCCGGTGGATGCGCCGCCCACTCGCGAGCCTCGGACTGCGAGGCCTCCGGCGAGCATCACCAACCTCGGCCCGCAACACCGCCGTCGGGATCGTCTCCAACCCCAGCCCACAGCACCGCCCAGGATCGCCCGACGACGGCTCTCTTCCCCTTTCTCTCTTTTTTTTTTTTTGAGAAATGGAAAAGAAAAGATTGGGGATCTCGGATGCGATGGCAACTCGGGCGCGAGGAAGAGGAGTTGTTCGGCGAGCCCTCCGAATCCGTCAAAAATGAAAATCGGATTTGGGGTTTCTTGATGTACAGCCATGGGAAAATTCTTCCCATTTCATCCGATCGAAATTGGTCGAAGACAACAATTTTTACAGAAAAAATTCAATAAAAACAATTGCAGAAATTGAACGTTGTGAATCGGCCATTCAACCAATCCGTCCAGGCCGGAACCACGGCTCTGATACCAATTGTAAGTGGATTTTACTCCTGATCATCCATGAGAGATCCTACATCTAAGAGTATATGATCGTTACCAAAAGCGGAAGAATCCATGGATGAAGAACTTGTGTGAATCACGATCTTCGATAAGTGTTCTCCGGACTTGGTTTCCACTCCCTGTGGCAAGAGGGATCTCTCTCTGGTGTGGACATAGGGGGTATCCAGAAAACTCACGTAAAGATGTCATTACCCATGAGGGGGATCAAGTACCGTTATTTATAACCCTTTATGATTTCTCCCTATCAAAGAAATTAACAGATCCAACGGATGAGATTGATCTTAAAATTAGGCCCAGTAGCCCAGAGCATATATAATTATGGTAAGCCCAATCAACAATCACCCAGACCCATCCTTATTGGGTTTTAGCCTTATATGGACTGTAGACCTCACATGTGAGCATGTGGGCCACATCTGGAAGCCCATAGGCTTACATCTCTTGCTTCCCGATTCCTTTCTTGTCTCGTCGATCTTACGATGTCTCCATGGGTTTTCGGTCGCCATGAAGAACCGGAGTTGAAGGTCCGCACCGGCGGTCATCGCATTATCTCATCATCGTCATCTCTTCCTCCATCACTATTATGATCTCGCAAGAGGAAGATCCGTTTGTATCAATCAAATTGCGAATCGTTATCGCCCAGCAAATTATGGCCGGAGGTACGTTTCGATCCACCGCTTTCGTATACGGTCTCTTTGTTCATCATTTTCAAAGTTAATGATTCTTGATAATAAAAACAATTGCATGCTTCAGTGTAGAATATTTCATATAGTTTCCACGAGAAAATGTGAACTCGTGGAGGGACCCACAACCTCCACAGACTGGCCCCTCTCCTCTTAGGCTTTGGTGTACTCCCATCTCCACCAATCCCGCGTAGTGTTGCTAGCTCGTGAATGCATTTGGGCCTCAACCCGGTTAACTCAGAGCCCAAGTTTCGGATCCTATCCACTGCCCTAAGTCACCATCCGATACTTATCGCGGATCCACTTTGCTCCAATATGAGGATCTGTTAACATAAACAACAATGAGGCAATATATTGTCGTAGTTGGATGTTCTGAAAACTTTGCACCTTGAGACTGCCACAATCCTTATCCATCGTGATCGTTTCCCAAGCAACCAGATGAAGGTGACGCCCTACACAATTGTGCCCCCACAGGAAATCCAGACAAATTCGGTCCAGTTGGTGGAGCACACCCATATGTAGTCCACAGACGTCTAGGGATGGCAATGGATCGGGTCGGGTCGGGTCGTGTCGTGTAGTTTCGAGTCGTGTCCAAAACCCCTAGACCCGGACCTGACCGTTTAAATAATCGTGTCTCGATCCTAAACCCGTACCCGACCCGTTTATAAACGGGTAGACCCGATAAGACCCATTAGACCCCTTTACCACACGGGTTTATTCAGTTGACCCAATCCGACCCGACCCGACCTAATCCGATAGACCCACTGATACTATATATTACAGTATCGGACTGCAGGTAGACCCGACCCGACCCGACCCGTTGAATGTTAAACGGGTCTTCCCGGGTCTACCGTGTCCAGACCCTAAACCCAGACCCGACCCGTTTATTAAACGGATCTATCGTGTCGACCCGTTTACGACCCGAACCCGTTTAGCCCTGACCCAGACCCGCTAACTTCGGGTCGGGCCTTCCGTGTCGGGTCCGAAATTGCCAGCCCTACCGTCGGGACTCGGCCATGACATGAATAGGCACCCATCGTCCATTGGAAGGCACGCCCAAATGTAACCAAGGTTCACCCTCTTCCCTCATCCCCAAAGCATGGCCTGCGTGCCTCCTCATCGAAGCACTCACACAACTGCAGTATTTCAAACTGGATTTTTTAGGGTTTACTCATACCCCGATGCACTTAGCAACGTTGGCAAATACTTCCCGTAACCCCCACGCATCTAATTCGATCGCCCTGGTAAAGAACATATAATCATCGGTCGCATACGATAAAATGGTGATAGGGTGCGCTTGGCGCCTTGTAATGAACCCATCGATGTCCCCCGTACTGAGACACTTTTCTCAATTTTCCAGTGTTTTCCCCTGGGCCACCAGCAGGGGATAGAGGGTCACCTTGACGGAGGCCACAACTTGGACTGAAACCCTGCATAGCTTCGCCATTAATCAGTAAATTCATCGATCGTTGTCGACTGAACACATTGCATAATCCAATAGAATCCAAAGTTGGCGGAATCCCATGTTTGAGTGAACTACTTCTAAGGCATCCCATTGAACTCGATCATCGCTTTGTCTAAATGAGCTTTAGTAGCCATCGCCACCCGGCTGCGAGGAGCATTATGCAAGGAGTGCAGAATCTCTTGAGCAAGTAGTACATTATCTCGAATTCTTCTCTCCGGAATGAAGGTATATTGTTCCTCCTTAATTATAGAAGGTAGCAGAACACGTAAACGATTAGCCATATATTTTTAGATGAATTTATACCTTTGGTTACACTGACTCGTGTGCCTAAAATCAGCCGGCTTCGTTGGCGCTGGAATTTTGGGTATGACGACCACCGCAGCGTCATTCCTTACATTAGGTTGCCCTCGTTCTGAAGAACTGTTGGACCTCTCGGATCACATCCTCCCCGATGAAGCTCCAACGCTCTTTGTAGAATTAACCATTAAAGCCGTCCTGGCCTGGGGATTTATTATCCGGGGCGTCAAAAAACAACTGTCCGGATTTTCCCTCCATCTGATATCCAGGTAAGGAATTCATTCATGGGCCTATCACTTTCTCCAGTCCACCGAAGTCGAAAGAAGTCGATCAGCATCTCCTGAATCCGAAGCGGATATGTAACCTCCTACCCTCCACTACTCAGACTCCAGATACGATTCTGGCTTCGACGGACCTTAGTACTAGCATGGAAGAATCCAGTGTTACGATCACCTCCCCTCAACCATTGAATCCGAGACTTTTGCGCCCAAATAAGTTCCTGGCTCCCACCACCAGTCCAGCTGCACTTTGATTCACTTCCGTTCCTCTGTATTGTCTGAGCCCGGTATATAACCCTCCCCACAATCAAGCTTGACAGCCTGACACCATAAGGAGGCATGTATATTCCCTGCTGAAGTTTTATTCCACCTAGCAAGAGCCCGCCAAACAAAAGGTAAATTCTCTTCGCATCGAGCACCTCTTCCACCTAGTAGATGCTCCATGGGGTGTTATCCATGGCAGAGCTATTACGACACCAGCTTCATTTTGGTTTTGGGGAGTGTCCACGGTGTGGGGTGCAGCAAGAGGACACCGAGCATGTGTTTTGGGGCTGCCTTCATACTAAGGAATTTTGGAATAAGTTCGGTGTTGCATGTATCTTGATGTCTTTTCAGGTGGAACTATTGAATCTAGGGTCGAGGGAGGAGAGGGCGAGGAGAGGCCTAGTCCCTAGTGAGCTTGTGGCGGTATTTTTGTGGCTCTGGTGGAAGGCTCGATGCACCAAGGTTTTTGGACGACAGGTTCGATCGTATTCTATTTTGATCTACAAGGGTCTTTCTCTCGTCCAGACATCTGTCTTGGCTTCTCGGGTTGCCTTGTAGGTCAACGGTGGAGGTCGAGGGGCTGATTTTTTTGTCTGGGCTGATGGTGCGTTTAGTACTAGGCATGAGGTGGCTAGTGGAGCCTGGGACGTACTCGTTGATACTCGATGTGCTAATTGTGCAGCTGCTGCCTTTCGGTGTCGGGTTGAGTCTCTACTCCATGCCGAGATTTGGGCGATAAAAGAGGCTTTGGGGGAGATGGCAAGGCAGCAATATTGCAAGGTGGTGGTCTTTACTGATGCTACCCAAGCCCATGATGCTTTAGTCTTGGGCAAGAGTTGTTCTCAGAGTCTGAGCACACTGTTGGTTTCCTATATGTAGAAATGGGATCAGCTCAAGGGGGTCTCCTTGCAGTGGGTCCACTGTATGGGGAATCGTGTTGCCCATTGGTTGGCACAAGAAGCCCGATTTAAAGGGTTCGAGGGGTATTGGGAGACGGACTTCCCATCTTCCTTGTGAGCCCTCGTGTGCGAGGACTTTCAGGTCTTAATGTAATGACCACAGTCTGGAATACCAAAAAAAAAAAGCACCCCTTTATCCATTGTTGTTGGATCACCGTTACACAGTCCACCCGATTAAACCAGAAATTGTGGAACCGCCACAATACTCTGGGAGGGCGAGTATTGGAGGCAGTGGTCATAAGGATAAGGGAGTGATCAGACACACATCGATGGAGGTGACGCACCCTAGTATCGTCGATTGTCAAGGTCCACCGATCATGCACAAAACAACGATATAGCAGCTCCCTGACGATTATTACACCAGGTTCATGCTCATTACAGTTTTAGACCTTTGAAGTGCTTACTTGTCTGTAAATTACTTGGATCGATTCCTCTTCACATACGAGTGTCCATGGTGTAAGCTCACTGAGAATAAGATCCATCACACTTGCTCTCATTTCTCAGCTCTCTGTTATTCTGATTGTAGCAATGAAAGGCTTGGATGACGCAGTTGTTATCGGTGGCTTGTGTAGCATTGGCTTCCAAGATGGAGGAAATTGAAGTTCCTCTTTCTCTTGATCTACAGACATACACATTAACATTTGATTTTGTGGGCAATTGATGTAAGCATAGCCTCAGCTTCTCTTGGATTATTCTTCTACCGAAGAAGGAAGGAGCTTCTTATATTTCGGACTTCTGTCCTATTAGTCTTTCCAATTGTATTTATAAAATAGTCACCAAAGTCTTAGCAAACAGGCTAAACGGAAAGATGGAAGCCATTGTTGATCATTACAGTCAGCTTTCATCCAAGGAAGGAATATTTTAGACAACGTGGCCTCATCTCAGGAAACTATTTTCCATCTTCTAGAAACTAAAGGAGAAGTTATATTGATAAAGTTAGATTTTGAAAAAGCCTTCGACAGAATTGATTGGTCCTTTCTCTTGGGAGTTCTCAATAGGAAGGGCTTCCCTCACAATCGGATCTGTTGGATTAGTGATTGTTTATCGACATCCAAGTTATCTTGCCTTATTAATAGCTCCAAAGGAAACCGCATCAAGATGGGCAGAGGGGTCAAACAAGGGTGTCCTTTGTCTACCTTCCTCTTTATTCTCGTGGTAGACATTTTTGATTCATTGATTAAGAGGCTGGTCTCGAGGAGTCTTCTCTCCGGGATTGGGGATGCCTCATGGAGTATCTCTAATCTCCATTTTGCAGATGATACACCGCTCTTCTGTGAGGCTGATGCTATGCAGGTGATTATTCTCTATTCCCTTTAATATTGTTCGGGTCTAAAAATTAATTTCGGTAAAAGCTCATTCTTTTATATTGGTGATCATATTTCAAAAGGATAGTGGCTTTCTAGTATGTTGAATTGTAAATTTGGTCAGCTTCCTTTCAAATATCTTGGCCTCTCGCTTAGTAAAAAAAAACTAGGGAAGGAGTGGAGAACTTATATAAAGAAGATAGGGAAGAGGCACTCTGGTTGGAAAGGTAAATTCCTTAACTCTATCCTATCATCTATCCCAACTTATATCTTGGGTTTTTATCTTATGCCTAATTGGGTGGTTAAGGCGATTGACAGAGTTAGAAGAAGTTTCTGTGGCATGTAGCTGACAGGTCATCTGGTTCATACAGTTTGATGAGATGGGAGTTAGTTTGCCAGATCAAAGAGTCAGGGGAGTTAGAAGTGGTTAACATCAGAGAATTCAACAAGGCAATGTTGGGTAAGTGGTGGTGGAGGATCCAACACTCGAACAGGGATAAGTGGAAAGATATAATTAAGTTCAGATATTTCAGGAGGTTCACTCCATTGGAGATCCAGAGCAGGGTTTCAGGAAACCTCTCTCCATTTTGGAGGGGAGTAGTTAAGATATCAGATGCTTATAGATGTGGGAATATGTTTGTGTTGGGGAATGGCAAACACATTAAGTTATGGACTGATGTGTGGGTTGGTGACCACCCGCTTGCTAATCATTTCCCTAACCTCTTCGCATTGGCTTCAAATCCTCTAGCATCAATCAAGTCGCAAGCTGTGGTGATTGGTAAAGAGACTAGTTGGAGATCAACATTTTCGGGCATTGTTCCTTCAAGCCTAATATCTGATTATCAGGATTTGTTGGAGATTCTTAGCCCATTCTCGGTCTCTAGTTCTGCATATTCATCCTTCTGGAGGCTCAGTCATGGTAAGCAGTTCTCAGTAAAATCTTTTTATAGATCTTTACTTAAAAGAGGTAACACTTTTGCACCTGCTATGATGATCTGGGAAGCAAGGGCTCCCTTAAAGTAAAGATCCTCATGTGCCTAACCACACAATTTTCAAGGCATTATTGATGATCTATGTCCTTTTTGTGGAATGGTGGAAGAGACCTCTAATCATATGCTATTGAAATGTGCCTACTCGAAGAATGTATGGAATTATTTCAAATCCAAATTGGGCCTCTCGATCAGGTCATCCTTCCTCGCCGGGTTCATTGTGGACATATTGGAGGAAGACCAAAGTCCCTTCAGACAAGAGAAAGCTTTGGAGCATGATTTGTATGGCATTGTGCTAGAGCATCTGGCTTGAAAGGAATCAGAGAACCTTCCATCAGAAATTCTCTCATCGCACAATAATCATCACGAAGGCTTTAAGCTTAATAAAGCTTTGGACTACTTCATTCTTAAGGATTTGCTAACTGAGTTAGAACAATTGTAATCGTAACTATAGTTGACTATTATTTCTTGTAAATATATTTTTTTATTTAAATGCACTGGTAGGGGATCTATGCCAAACCCCCCCTCCACTTCAAGAGGGATTTCTCAAAAAAAAAAAAAGCCATACTGAACCAAGGAACCAACTTTTTAACATATAATGGAAAGGTCATACTGAACCAAGGAACCAATTTTTAAAAAAATAATTGTTACATGATTTGTGAACATTTGGAGTAGGCAATGTAGGTTTTTTCTTATGATAATATGTGTACACTATCTCAATTTAAACTTTATATTTTTGAACACTGAATTTAAACTTTAAACATGACATTTAAGAGATTGATTTTCTTAGCAAGAATTGTGTGGGCTAGTGTGTGTGTTAGTATTCTATTAGATGTAGTGTGTGTGTGTGTTAGTATTCTATTAGTCCCACCTCGGTTGTGGTAACATTATGGTGTGAGTTCTCTCTCTATATAAAGAGAGGTAGTCTTATGTAATGTAATTGTGTGATCAATGAGATAATACAAGGAGATTTTCTCCCCAATCCTATTCTCTCTCCCCCTCTCTTCGTAACATGGTATCAGAGCCAACCCTTGCCTAGGGTTTCGACGCTCTCCTCTCCGGCCTCGGCCTCCTCGGTCGTCGTCGACGACATCGAGGAGGCCGGGAAGAAAATAAATTTTTTTTCTTTTTGTCTCTTGAGGGCTCTTGAGAGGTCCCGGCCCCGTCTCCTGCAGTCCCCAATACGTGCTCGGCCCCGGCCCCGTCTCCTGCAGTGTCCTCATCGTCTCCTGCTCCCCCCCGATCCCATCTCCGACCCTGCCCCGGCCCCGGGCCCTGCCACCGCTCCCGTCTCCGGTTCGAAACCGGCCCCGGCCCCTTCTCCTGCAGTCCCCAATACGTGCTCGGCCGCTCAGCCACCTGCACCGCCTCCGGACGAAGCAGCCGTATCCGTGGAAGACGAGCCTCGGGACGCGGAACTCCCGGGCCACGTCGTGGGCCCAAGGGTGGCACGCGTCGGCGATGATGCAGCTCGGGGGCGAGCCGTGGGACCGGAGGTGGCGGATCACCGGGTCCCGGAGCATGCCGGCGGCGTCGAAGAAGTTCCTAATGAGGTCTCCGGACGGCAAGGTGTCGACGCTCTCGCAGCCGTCGGGGAGGCCGGCCTCCGCAGGGGAAGCGGAGGGTGACGAAGCGGATGGGGAGGCCGGACTGGTGGGTGACTGGGTGCGGTCAATGGTGGGCTTGATGCGGGAGGCGTTGAGCGGGGTGGTGACGAAGGTGACGAGGGCGCCGCCACCACCGCCGCTCTCTGCGCTCGAGCTCCCGCCGCGCCCGCTGTTCTCCGCACCGAAGTCCGATCCGTTCGGCACTATCCCGCACCAGGCCACTTATCCCGCACCGACCAGTTATCCCGCACCGGATCCGATCCGTTCGATATTATCCCGCACCAAATCAGTATCACGTACGGCAATTTAAATCTATCCCGTACCGTTCTGTTCCTGCGCCCTATCCCATACCAACCTTTAAGCCCTATCCCGTACGGAGATTTAAATCTATCCCGTACCGTTATGTTACTGCGCCCTATCCCGCACCGAAACTTGCCCTATCCCGCATGAGCGACCCTACTGCACTGACTACTGATATGTGCCCCTGCGCCCGGACCGGATCAGATTTCGGCCCAATCCGATCCGGATCGTTTTGTGCGTGCTTGCTCACCGACGTTGCGGCCCTGCGCTCGAGCTACATCTCCTCCTCCTGCTCCAGCACGCGCCCATGGTCTTACACTCGATCCGATCGGCACGGCCCTTGCAGCCCTTGCACCCGATCCGGACCTCGTGCACTTTGACCCGTTGCGTTCTCTCTGCGGCCCTGCGCTCGAGCTGCCGCTCCTCGGTGTGAGTTCTCTCTGCAGCCCTGCGCTCGAGCTGCCGCTCCTCCTTCCGCTCCAGTTCGCGCCCATCGGTCTTGCTGGCTGCCGAAGCCCTAAGCCATTTGATCCGACCGCCTTGGTGTCCCGCGCCCGCCGTCCGCTGCCCCTTGAGCTTTGTCAGCCCGCCTTGCACCCTGTGCCCTTGCGCTTTGTCAATTCGCCTGTCCCATCACCTCGCTCTGTGCCTTTGCGCCTTGGTATTTTTGCGCTCTGCGCCCTACCGATCCGCCTTGCACTTCTTTTGATCCTCTCTAGTTCCGCGCCCTACCGATCCGCCTTGCACTTCTTTTGATCCTCTCTAGTTCCGATCACACTTATTTTGTGCCGGCTTTTGGATCCTTTCTCGTTCCGGTCACATTTGTCTTGTGCCGGCTTTTAGATCCTCTTTAGTTCCGGTCACACTTGTTTTGTGCCGGCTTTTGGATCCTTTCTCGTTCCGGTCACATTTGTCTTGTACCGGCTTTTAGATCCTCTTTAGTTCCGGTCACACTTGTTTTGTGCCGGCTTTTGGATCCTTTCTCGTTCCGGTCACACTTGTCTTGTGCCGGCTTTTTGGATCCACTCTCGTTCCGGTCATTCTTGCACCGGCTTTCGGATCCTCTTCCTTTCCTTGGTCTTGTGACCCTATCAGAGCTACGACTCTTCATCTTCTCCTTTTTTCTTTGTCTGTGATGATTGAGATCTTCTAAGAGGTGTCAAGTACTTGCTTCGGCCGGGTGCTTGCCTCTTATGAGGTCTCACGCATTCACATCTTTTCTTAGCCGCTCTCTCCTTTCGGCCTCCGTTATTGCCGGCTTCCATCACTGTCGGTTTCCTTCGCTCCGATCCTTAGTGATCATTGCCAATTCCCCCGGTTGACCTGCTTACAGGTTGGCCGGGTTTCCCCGGTTGTCCTGCTTGCAGGTCAATCGGGTTTCCAGGACGACTTGCTTGCAGGTCGTCCTGGCACTATCTTTACGTTTCAGCATTAAAAAAAAAAAAAGGGTTATTTGATGTAATTTTTTTTTTTTTCTCTCTTTCTTTCTTTCTCCTTCCTTTTATTAAGCAAACTGATGTCGGTTTATACCTTACATCAGTTTGACAGGGGGTATTAGATGTAGTGTGTGTGTGTGTTAGTATTCTATTAGTCCCACCTCGGTTGTGGTAACATTATGGTATGAGTTCTCTCTCTATATAAAGAGAGGTAGTCTTATGTAATGTAATTGTGTGATCAATGAGATAATACAAGAAGATTTTCTCCCCAATCCTATTCTCTCTCCCCCTCTCTTCGTAACACTTAGCAAGAATTGTGTGGGCTAAAACTGTGGTTGGATGGTAATCGAAATGCAGGGATTAATTTCCTGATCGACCATAAAACGATGAACTTAGCAGAAGGTCTATGCCCATCGTAAAATTATGCGATCTGGGTCCGTCATTTATGAAGAACGACATGTCTATAAACGACGTACGTGACGGCAGTCCAAGACTGTCTTTTTTGTGCATAAACGGCAATCCGAGCTATGATTTTCATCTGTCTCTGTAACCTGGGGTTATAATCTCGGAGAATCCAGACTCTTATGATGATGCACGAGAACAAACGACCGTGAAAGAATATAAAAAGAGCTAAAAGATAAATATACTTTCAGAAATTAGAACACATGGATACATTATTAACTTTCCAGCTCATCAATTTCTTAAAAAAAAAAAAAACTTTCCAACTCATCCATCTAAAAATTCAAAAGCCCTAAGGCTTTAGGCTTACCACGAAAAGAATTTTGATGAGGACTTCTATGGCCTCATATGTTTACAAACACAGCTCTGAAGTGACCGTTCGTTTCCTACAGCACCAAATGCCAATGAAAACGGCTCAAGAGTCTCAAAGGAAGCAAGAAATGGCCAGCCATTTTGGAAAGGGTTGGAATGGGACTTGGACTTGGCCCCCTGTGGGCTTATTATAATAATTCTTGGTCCTCCATGTGTGCATGCTATCTGTTCTTGTTCTGTTGTTCCCCCAGAACAATCTACTGCTTTACCTCCCCCACTCAATAGGCCTGATGGGTTCTAGGGCTGCAACTCGGGTGGGTTGAACCGGGCCCGAACCGATCCCAACCCAACTCTGGATCGACTCGTTTTATCGAAAGACCGGGTTGGGTTTGGGTTGAAAAGAATCGGACACGAATAAAGTTTGGATTGGGTTTGGACCAAGGGGTTGGGCAACCCGACCCAGCCTGAATCCTAGTTGAGCGTATAGTAGCATGCCAACTTATAGGCCTACTGAATCTTATTCCTAAAACTTTCATGGATCATATTCTTAACACAAAGAGCCACAAACCATTAGATAGCTAAGGTAAGAGGCACCTTATTGATAAAACCTAAGGATAAAATTAAGATTTATTGATATGTTATTTTTAGAATTTTGTCAAGAAAAAAAAAATAAGCATTATCAGATCCTAAACCTGTGAAAAAAAACCCGACCCAGCAACTTGCGCTAACCTGTGTTTAACCTGAGCTTAGAATTTGATTTCTCGGGTTGGGTTGGGTTGCGGGTATTGGTGCAACTCGGGTCAGGCTGGTTCGGATTTGAACCAACCCGGAACTAAACCGAACTAGTTTGGTTATACCATATTGAAACCTGAACCAAACCAACTTGGGCATAGACCCAAACCAACCCAATCCACACTAAGGTCGGGTTAGTGCGGGTCGGTTCTCGTGTTGGTAGTTAGTCTAAAAAAGTAATGGCAATCGGCTATTTACTAGCAAGCTGGAGGTCCACATTGGGCTTTTAGCTTTAGCCACCCATGAGTTCTCTTAGCAGATGGTTCAACATTAACAAAACTACCAATGTTTACTCAGGTGCTAGTGTGATATAGTCGAAAAGTCCAAACCCGTGACATATATGTTATCTAATACATTTGAATTTGGTTCTCGGGTTGAGTCGGGTCTACCCGGAACCAACCCGTATTTAATCAGGTTCACAAACTTAAAACCGAACCAACTCATTTAATCAAAATACCCGAACCAACCCAACCCATTTAGTTTGGGTTGGGTCGGCTCTCGGCTTTACCCGACCCAAGTTGCACCCCTAGTGACAGGTTGAGGATTCTACAACTCGGATTGCGCTTGGGTTTACCTCCAACCTGCCCGAGTTACAAACCTAATTAGGCTAGTGGGTTCCCATTAGATGGCCCCACTCATCATCCAGAAGCTCCTTTTCATCTTGTCTTATTGAAGGGTAGTCGAGCTCTTAAATTGTTCCCCCGGAACATTAGAACTGAATCCCATTCATGAAGATGCTGTACAACAGCGCCTCTCCAGTGTCTCCACCCTTTCCCCACCCCACTGTTTGCCCCGTCCCTCCCTCCCTCCCTCCCCGTCGGATGGCTCAGGTGCGCAAAACCCAGCATCAAAGCTTCGTTTCTTCCGATGATTTTTGATGGGGTTTACACGTATTTCAATCTTGTTGATCGATGCTCTCTCTCTCTCTCTCTCTCTCTCTCTCTCTCTCTCTGGTTCTAAACAGCAGAAGGTGGTGCTGAAGATCCTGGCGATGAACGATGAGAAGACGAAGCAGAAAGCCATCGAGGCCGTCGCCGAGATCTACGGTATTACCCTCTCTCATCTGGGTTGTTGTTTCTCTGCTGATCTCACAGTTTATGTGGATTCTGATGATACACTGTGAAAGAATCTATGACTGTTGATGTCTCTCATGCATGTACATGGGTGGAAATTAGCTTGAAAGCCCTCATCTTGGTCAGCATATGTGGCTCTGTGAATCCATTCAGACCTACCATGTGGTGGGGATGCCCTTTGTTTACAAGGAAAGCCACCATATTTATTCTTTATTGACTTACTGACCAAAACTTTTGTGGGTTTTGAACAAGAACAACTCAAGAATTTTTTCTTTTCTTTTCTTTTTGAAGAGAGAGGGGGGAGGGGTTCACAAGTTTGTAGCTAAATTTCTCAATCAAATGAAGGAGAGGGTATCTAACAGTGGTATCATAGCGAGGTCCCGCCCAGCCAGGTTCTAGTCGAGCCAGGTGTGGCCAGGTTGTGCCCGAGTGTGCCTGTTTCCCTGATCTCGTAGCACGAGAGGGGGGCGGTGTGGACCGGTGGTGGTGTCCAGCTCTAGCCTCGTGTGAGGGGGAGATTGTTGGGTTAGTCCCAGCGGACGGCAGTGTCTTCATATGCCCTCTGTGGACCTCCGCTTCTGACCCGGGTTTTGGGTTGAGAGGGTATCTATCTAACAGGGTGAGGCTTGTAGGAATTCAAGAGATAATCAAAGCAGGAGCTTTTTCATAATTGGGGTTCAATTTGTTTCCTTCAGGAAAGAGAGTCCATGATTTCAAGAAATTGGGTTTGGATTCTTCGGTTTCTTGTGTCATTGCGAGCATCGGTCGTCGACTCCAATATGGAGTCTCTTTCAGAACCATAATGTCAGCCTAGATGGCCTCCACTCATATAGTTGGTTGGTATGTGAGAACCACCTCGCTGAAGTTATTTAATCTTAATTAATAATCGCATTATGTGTATGTCTTTGTCGAACGGTTAGTCCCACGTCAGTAATGAGAGCGGAGATCATTGCCTTCATATACTCGTTGTGGAGTGCATTTTTTATGCTGGCTTGATTCGCTGTGTTTGCTTACGGCCCAATCGCAGTGTTCCACGTCCTCCATTGAAAGGCGCATAATTCATAAGGTCGGCCTTTTCGAGAAATCCGGGTGTTGTCATGATTTTAAGTAGTAAAAGTTCGAACATCCATGCTGGTCATATTTGCTCATCAAATGGTGAATTGTGAATTTGTAAGGTACGAGGACTCGAATCGATTCACAATTCAAAAATTTATAAATAGACAACCAACTTTATGTTGATCAAGTTTTGATTCATAAAATTGGATTTCCTAACCCTACATCTGTTGGATCTGATTAAATCGAATGGTATAACTGATGAATCTATGAATCCGAACCCAAGCTAAGAGAACCTGCACTTGTTTCAGCATTTCACATCCAATGTGCTATCTAGATGGGGAGAACGATAACACCGGCATATCGTATAAATCTCACGTTATCATCTGTTTTCTGCTAACAGGCATCGACTCGATAGCTGCCGATCTTAAGGAGCAGAGGATGACGATCATCGGCGAGATGGACACGGTGGCAATCGCGAAGAAGTTGAAGAAAGTAGGGAAGATCGATATAATATCGGTTGGACCGGCGAAAGAAGAGAAGAAAGAGGAGAAGAAATAGTATATAGCTAATCACCAAATGATGACCCCTTTAGTTATGTATCCCTTCCGGGTATGTGGAATTTAATTAAGATAAATGATCCAATAAGGCGTCTAACGTGGTCGGTCCTGATTCATCACAGCTGTCTGATAGCAGGCAACCCTACGATGAATGGCAATCAGTCCGAACCGATGGCTGTAGATACATCAGTCCCTCCACCTTACGGTATGGAACACCTTATGGAATCACTACTCTTTAGCATGATTGGCATTATTTAAGCAACTGGGTTTAGATCATCAATGATGTCATATCTTGCATTAATATGATCTATTTTGCTAAGGAGATCGGCAGAAAATGATCAGCTTCTGATATAAAATTGCACCCACTAACTGTTGGAAGATTAGTCCAACCATGATGTGACCTTATCTCAATACTTGGGTTTTGGGATAGAGAAATTCTCACATGGTATCAGAGTTTAATCGTACTGCTGGATGTGGTCCCCACACATCTATCATCCACGTGACAAGGATCACAAAACATTGGCCTGCATATGAGAGAAAGTGTTGGAAGATTAGTCCCACCTCGGTAAAGTAGAGGGCGGAAACGACCCTTATATGTATGATGGGACCTCATCTCAATACCTGGATCAATTATGTTGTTTCTAAACCAGAACATAGTATCATGTTGAATATTATTTCTTTTTTCCCCGATATTGGCTTATGATTAAAGTTTAGCGACACGAGATCGAATCCAACGTTCATCGAATAGATAACCGGTAGGCGCCTGTCTTAATCCCCCTGAGTGTGACGCTGATGGACTCACAAAAAGAAATTGAAGTAATATTGCACGCGAACATTTCTATGTGGCACAAGAGTGATTATTGACTCTATTAGTGGATAGTCGGTAGGGAGGTGGGTGTAGATATACAACCACTCAACCTCCTGTACATGTGAGACTAATCCCAACAATTAATCTCCCTCGGCACACGAGGCTAGGGATGGATAAGCTTCGACAGCCCCCTCTTATGGGGGGTGCCACGAGGGTGCACCTTACACAAGGCTAGGGCTAGACATATTCTGATGCTGGGCAAACTCTGACAGTCCTCTTCTCGTACTATTTGTGGAAGCAGCACAATCTGGTTCTCTTGATTTTGGGGCTGGGTGGCACCTAGCTCTGAAACCATTTGTGATACTCTTGCGCTCCAAACCCGGATAGTAAGGGAAGGTCCACCATAGGGTATATAAAGATAACACCGCCCAACTTCTTGCCGATGTGGGACTAATCTCAACTGTGGGAAAACAATCAAGAGATCCAACAGATGCAATAGGTCAAGGACAGTTGCTTCCTGGCTTTCGGGTATGAAGTACAGCGGATCCGGTCAGAGTGCAGGAAACATATTCTGATTCCACATGAAAGGAACTGTGGTCCTCATGATCAGATTTTGAGCTCACCTAGTGATGGCCATCCCACAATCGAGGGATGAATTAGATGTACGTTGAGCAACTTAAGCCGGAGAAATCTTGTTCACCCTCAAGCCGCTGCGGCAGTTTTGTGTAGCGTTCCTGGTTAAGAGAGGCTTCGATCTTTTCACCTCCACTCATTCGACTTGAAGGTCTTTTTATCACGCTAAATATGGGCAGATTTTTACTCCTTGGCACTAGCCCTCACCTACTACTATATCTTGTGCGTGGTGCACTATTAAATTGGGGATTCCCATCCTCCGAGCTAACTGTATATCTGTCGTTTGGGAGTCAACCGATTACAATCCTTGGGAGGTCCCGTTGGCTTCTACACTCCTTTCAATCGGCTTCCTTTATGTTTTGACTCGAGGGTGTGCAAGCACATCACCTCGATTTTCCATTTGTTCCACATCACTCAGGCGGGGGTGGGCTAGAATCTTGAATTGCTAATCCAAATTTTTCCTCCCTTTTAGTGCAACAGTATTGTTTTGATTCCTATCCTATCCCAACCTCCAGATCGTCCTTTCATGAGGGGGGTTTCTAGTCAGACGATAATGACACATTCGATTGCCTACAAGGCCATCTATCCTAAGGAACCTAGGACGGTAGGATCCTACAACCCTTGGATGCTTCTATGGAAATTATCTATTTTCTCCCGGGCTCAGAGTTAGGCTGTAATAAACTAGTGCATGCCCGTGCCTGTCGGCACTGCAGCGGGCCGCCTTCGGCGGCAACACACCCCCCGGGCATCACCACCCCCACCGTCGTATGCGACGACAATACACCTGACCGCCTTCGGCATGCCCGTGCCGATTGACACAAAGCAGGAGCATTCGGTGCGACCAACCAACCCCCAACTCCGCTACCCCAGGGGGAGAGAGAGAGAGAGAGAGAGAGAGAGAGAGAGAGAGAGAGAGAGAGAGAGAGAGAGAGCGAGAGAGCAGGGTCGTCTCGATACAAACTAAGGCCTAATGTGAAAATTCTAAATGGGGTCTTTTTTATTTATTTATTTTCATAATGAGCCGGGCCTAAATGATGGGTATGTTGGCCATGAGTGAAGTAACCAAATCACCGGGCCGTTTTGCTAGCCAACCCGACCTGACCCGACCCGACCCGACCCGTTTAGTAAACGGGTTAAACGGGTCAGGTCGGGTTTGGGTTTAAGTTTTTGACCCGTTTATTAAACGGGTCGGGTTCGGGTTGGGTGTTTTGCCCTTATACCTATGTCTCAACCCGACTCGACCCGACCCGACCCATTGCCACCCCTACTTGAAGGCAGACGTAGGGCTGCAACTTGGGCTGGCCAACCGGAACCCAACCCAAATTTGGGCGGGCTAACTTGAACCCAATCCTAATTATTTCTCCTCTACCATATTGAGGCCAATCAACCCATCCCGCACAACCTGATCAACCTGGCCAACCCGACGGATTAGGCTAGGGCTAAGGAAGTTCAAACAGACCTTGGGTTGGGTTGGGTTGGGTTGGGTTGGGGCTACAAAATATGCTAAGTTAGGGCTTTGAGGTTTGGGGTACAAAAGAAAAGGACAATGTTGGTATTAAAGGGTCGATAGGGAGACGGGGTTAGTTACAGATTTTTGGGGTATGAATAAAATTTTCCAAAGATTAGGATAAATTACACTTTGCCCCTCTATAGTTTTGCTCAAAATCACTTAACTCCCATGTAGTTTATTTTGTTCCAAATCGCTCCCTAAAGTTTGAAATGTTAGCACAATACACCCTTTTGTCAACTACATAATTTTCTTGTTTGGTGATTTTTATCTGATCGAAACTGAATTGGTGGGGGCAAAATGTTGTTTTATAGCTATAAGAGGGTTTAGTGTTTTTAAGCTAAACTTCAGGGGGCAAAGTGTAATTTACTCTAAAGATTCGTATATTAATTGAGATTTGAGAGTGATTTTCGTGAGGGATTTCCGGTGATTGGGTTGCCTTCTTTGTGAGCCAATTAATTCTGTATTAATTGAGGGACTTCTCTTGTGAATAAGTGAAGGGATGAGTCCCACTCTATGGTTAGATCAAGAGATGATGACCTAATCTATCCGTTTATTTTTGTCTAGTCAGCAAGTTGTTCTATTTTGTCTAGTCAGTATATAGACCGACGTGCCATGTTATATAGATATTTTGTGTCTATGGAGGACATAAATCATGCCATATGTGAGTACTCTCATTCCACAGCCATTTGGGGTGAGGTTTACACATGGGCAAACATATCTTAGGGATTGCATGTCTCTACTATTGGTGATTACTTGCTAGTTTTGCAAGGAGGGGACAACTGCCCGCCCAGACTCTGTAAGTTTCCGCCTACTCTACTTCTAAATGCATTTTGGTAAATTTGAAAATCCGGTAACCTTGCTATCTTTCAGCAGATATATGAAAGCCCTCTATTAGTGGCTACCCGCATCCTTTCCTTATATAGGAAACTACATTTGGCTAGTGGTCTTTACACACCACTTCGGCCGACTACAGCTATCTCGGTGCATTGGGTTCCTCCCTATCCGAGGGAACTCTAATTAAATTTTGATGGATCGGTCGACCCTGTTTGTGGGTCAATGGTGAGTGACTTACTCATTCGAGACTTGCGTGGTATTGTGATTTTTGGTGCTGCGTACCCTGTTTTATGCCCTTCAGTTGACTATGCCGAAAAGATGGCTCTTTTTTGGGGTATGTGGTTTGTTTCTATTTTTTTCCACATGTCCCACTATTGATTGAAGGGGATTCTCTACACATCATATAACAACTCGGAGTCGGTCGACCTTTTGACTCCATTATCGAAGATTCTCAACGGATAGCCTCGACTTCTCCCTCGGTGTGATAGTCTCATATATATCGGAAAGCCAATGGACCAGCTGATATTCTCCCCAACCTGGGAAGGACGTTCGCTCAACCAAGTTTTTTCAAGTCCAATTTCCCTAGCGCGGTCTTGGAAGCAACGGGACTGGAAAGGGGATTTTGCTGCTATCCCAGACTTATACACGACTCGAGCTAGTGGCTTTCTAGTCTCCGGTGTTTTCGGCACTAGATTTTTCTTTCTTTTAGCCTCCTTATATATATATTGGATTACCAAAAAAAAAAACCGTGTTCACCCTCATTGAATGAGAAGCCCCAACCTATACAGCCAGAATCTGATCTTTCTGCGGTGGTGCTGCATAGGGCAAACTTTGAAAGGGATGGAATTTCAAAATTCAGATCACAAATTTGCAAAACTTATTAATAAGAAAAAAAAACCCGATTAATTATAGGCGATAAAAAACAAATAATGGTTGGCTTGAATGGCTTCTACATCTTTATTAACGTTGGTAATTAATTATGGACCCAACAAGACTGGATACAAAATTAGCTGGTCTGGATTTGGGTTAAATGGGTCCGGGTCGTAAACGGATCGACCCGACTAACCCGATTAATATATGTGTTGGGTCCAAGTTTATGGTCGTTTATGGTCTAAACACGTTTGACCCGAGAAGATCAATCCGTTTAATATTCAATGGGTTAAGTTGGGTCTATCCGGCAATTCTTTTTTTTTTTTTACAAACACAAACCAACGCTACCAGTTCCACCTAGGATTCCATCTGGCTACTGCGTACCAAGCCCAACGGGTTGACCAGAGCCAGTATAACTAGGTGGAGGTTCAGAGGAGGAAACAAAGTGCGGGTGGTACCTATCATTAGTCTTCTCAAAAACATCATCGATACAAGATTCCTCTTCAAGAAGAGAGGAGATACACCCAGGGGGCGAGAAAGAGAAGAGAGAGGAGTTACATCGTAGAGTTTCGGTAGCAAGCACATGAGCGACCCTGTTACATTCTCTGAATGCATGCATAATCACAGATGATGCAAAAAGGGGAAGACGTCTCATGCATTCCACCATGAGGTTGTGGATCTTCCAGGGAGGGGGCGTATCCTTCTCCAACATGAGTGTGGTAACTGTCAAGTTATCACTTCTCAGGACAACATTGTTAGCATTAAGCCGAAGAAGCAACTTGATACCTTCCAACATCGCACATGCTTCAGCCTTACTGGCCCAAAGGGTGTAGGCTGCCAAATATAATTTATTTTCATCTTGAGCACAGAAATGCCACAAGTGTTGCAGGTTTTCGATTAGCGACCGATTCGAGACGTCAACCACATTTGGTAGCCCAACAACCACCCAGACTTTGGTAGAAATCCGGGATTGGAAGAAATGGTGGGCATCTGTCTTGACTGCAGAGCTACAAAGAGGACATTCCAAAGAAATGGAATGCACAAATTGTGCTAGTCTAGCTCTAACGTAGGTAAGAACTACATAGAGTTTCTTTGGAGAGTATATACACCTTACCTTGACGGGGGCTCGGAGCATCGACTCCTTTCATCCACTTTCCTCTTCGGAATTAGTGTTTCGTCCGGCTCGTCCTGGCCTCCTCGGACGCCGGCAGCGGCTCCGTGGAGGCCAGGAGGTAGATCCAATCTTGCTGAGGGGTTGGATCTGATCCCTTCCCCTTCCCCTCTTGTGCATAGGGAATTGCTGGCGGCCTATGTTTTGTTTTCGTCACTCCGGAGCTCCACTGCTCATTTCGATGGTCGACGTCTATGCTCGTCGTCAGGGGATGGATATATTGTCGTTGTTGGCGGAGTGACATATTTGACCCCGGCGGTGGTTTTCCGACGGTGGTTTTTCAGATCGTCTCCGCTACACAGTGGAGCGGCCCCATGCGGCTCGTGGCGGTGGCATCGATGGCGGATCGGGGCTTCTCCCACCCCAATTTGGCCGAGCTGCTGGTGATTGCGTCGATGTGTTCCCAACAATTTTTTGTTTGTGTTTTTGGATTTTTTTTTTCCCCTTTTTTTTGTTTCTCTATGGTGGGATCTTGTTGATCCGTGGTGGTATCTTCTACCTGTTGTGACGTGTGTTTTATGCATTGTTGTCGGCCATCAAGGTTGTCCGTCGGGAATAGTGTTGATGTGCTGCACCGTATGTGGCATCTCTTTCCCCGACGGTGTGGTGATGCTTGGGTAGCTTGCGTCAAACTGTGACACCTCCTGGGGGGACTAGTTGTCCTCCACCCTTCGAATGATACCAAAAAAAAAAAATCACCGCAAAACGCCAAAGGAAGATTTGCACTCTTGACAGAGGAAGCATTTCATCTTCCAAATACACTTCAATTGAAGCGCTGCTTATGACTATCAAAGCAGTTATGTTGAAGAGTGCATTCAGCCATACCAGTTCGAATGCACCTCCTATGCACTAGGCCACCCCAGTAGAATGCATGGAAGGTGCATTCGGCTTGAAGGGAAAGAGAAGGAAGAAGGGGAAAGAAAAAGGAGGAGGAAAATGGAAAATTATGGGGGTGTTTGGCACCATTCCTTAATGATTTGTTCCTATTCCTAGTTCCAAATTTTAAAACGAACGAATATTATGGGGGTGTTTGGCACTAGGAATAGCTTTCTCATCCGGAAGAGAGTATTCCAATCAATTACTATTTCTAATATAATTCGAGGGTCCAGCGTTTCGGTTAGCATAGAAACCCATAGCGAGATATAAATATCATTCCCAACTCCTTCATTCCACCGGAACAAATACTATCCTTTAATTTTAAACTATGGAACTGGAAAAATAAACAAACTCTTCCGGAATGATGCCAAACACCCCCTATTTATTCTGGTGGAATGAGGAGTTTGGAACGATAATATATCACTATGTAAACGCTTAACCATCGAATTATATTAGAAATAGTAATTGACAAAAATATCCTCTCCTGGATGAGGATTAAGCAAATAATTATTCCTCATGCCAAAAACCCCAAAATTGCTAAGGACCTTAAATGTTTATCTATACTCCTACAAAAAAGAGGCATTGGCGACGCCAGTGCCTTTTTTATATAAGGAGGGGGAATCATCTCCTCTCGAGTCAGTACTTAATATCTTTGATAGAGTTATTGTATCTTTATGGCATTAGACTAGGCTAGACCCCAACAATATCAAGGTGAGGGATATAAGTTGGAATTGTGAAATGAAAATAAGTGACGTGGCATCTGATCGCATCGTTCCTTTTTCTTTTTTTGTTTTGAGATGATCGCATCGTTCTTATGCTTACCAATCGGGATAAGCGTGATTCACGGGCTGGGTGCAATGTAGGGCTGTGATCAGCTGCCACATCAGAATGGCCCATTATGGGTGGAAACTGTATACTGCAAATAAATTCAGATTCTATTCAGCTATCATGGTTCTCTGCATGCGCCATGGAATCATGCACCCACCATCAATATGGCCAGTTGGAGGCTACCATTGATGATCAAATCCATCCATCTGATCATGATCTAACGGTTCAGATTATAGCTCATAGAACTTCATTCAATAACAAGAAATTTGATAGAACTTAATCGAATGACTTAAAGTAGTCATCCCGAAACTATCCAAAGGGACGAAACTAACAGGTGTCAATGAGTGGACCCTGACTTGGTGGATCCTCTTTCGGAGGATTGTCGTCGTATTCTCCGTGTGTTGCCTCCTTCAAGTATTGGACATCTGTTCCGAGATGGGAATCAGATAGCAGATTGATTTGCTAACGATGTTTCATACTCTGATCGAGATGTTTTCTAAATTGGTGCTCTCCCACATACTCTTTAGGTGTTTGTCTAAGATGACTGTCATGGGAGATCAGTTCTACGGAGTTAGTTTTTGCTGGCCCTAGCAGCTAACAAGGTGTTTGGTAATAATCTTTCAAAAAAGGTTATTACCGTCAATTATCATTTCTAATCAATTTGATAGTTCAGTGTTCCGATTGGCATAGAAATAGTCGGAGTGATATTTTTTAGTTTTTAAGTTCTTCATTCCAACAGAGCAATTATTGAGTTCAGAACGAAAATAGATTGTTTCATAATGATGCCAAACACCTCTTTAATATTCTCTTCGTACCAAAAAAAAAAAAAACAGAAAAGAAAAAAAGTTAATAAGTGCTTTAGGACTTCATAATCTGCAGGACTTCATTAGTATTGCGAGGTACAACAGTAAATATTAGATAAAACGAGTGGCATATCCAAAAGTCCTATGCCGAGAAGCAACCGAAGACGATATCCTCACTCCCGCCCCCGCCTCCAGCCAATGCCCGGTCCTCCTCCTTCCTCCCACCGAGGCCTGCCATCGAAGCCGTCCATTTCTTCCGGTCCGCCACCTCGTCGCCGGAAGAAGAAACCGCCTGCCTCCACCTTCCGTCTCCGGCCGCCGCTGCCCTCGTCCCTCTCTCCCTCCGCCGGCTGATCACGTACTCCTCGCAGATGTACACGTCCATCAGGCTGGGCCTACCGAGATGCGGCGAGGCAGCCGGGGACGGGCGGGTATTTATCAGGGTGCGTACCGGGGGCGAGGGGACGGATCCGGTGGGCGCGGATCACGGTTTGCGCCCGAGTCGAGTCCGGTATGCCTTTTTTCTCACTACCGCTCGGAAAATGGTGGGGAAGTGTAAACAAATGTGCCGTCGGTTCTTCCAAATGTCCCAATGGAAGGAACCAGATGTCGATGTCCTTCAAATGGGCCAGCTTTTGGGCTCGGGTGTGGGTTTGTTTAAAAGAGTATTTGTAACATATTGGGCCCATGGGAAATGCAAGGTGCCGGATCCAACTAGACCCGTTAACGGTTTCGGATCTGATTAGCTATACCTTACCCGAGAAAAAAATTTGATGATCGGCTTTGACAACCGGTAACTACGATCGACCAGTGGCTTTGACAATCGATAATTACGACCAACCAGTGGCCGGCATTGCGCCACATACAGCAGAGTAAAAGGGTAATTTGAACCCCAATGAAAATGAGCTCCGTAGCTTCTTCAAATTATCACTTTACCCTCATATGGCGTATGTGGTGCAATGCCACTGGCCGGTCGTATTTACTGGTCGTCAGATTTTCTCTACTTAACCCAGTCCGTTAAGTCTGTTCAGGATACCATAGGTTGATTGGGATGCGAGTATATCTCACTATGACTAGACCTGACATTGCCTATATTGTAGCCATTGTCAGTCAGTTTATTCAGGCTTCCCACTCTGTTCACTATGCAGCTGTACTCCGGATTCTTCACTATCTCCGGGGCATCATCACTCACTCTTTGCTTCTACGTCCACCTCTCCTCTAGTGCTGCATGCCTACTCCGATGTAGATTGTGTAGGAGATATTGTTACTCGCTGTTCTACCACTGGCTACTGTGTGTTCCTAGGTGACTCCCTTATTTCTTGGCATAACAAGAAATAGGTGTCCATTGCTTTGCTCCAGCACAGAAGCCGATCGAATACAGGGTTATGGCTTCCACTATCTGTGGGTGCAAAAATTGTACTGGACCGGACCAAACCCACAAGGGCCCACGCAATGGCCCAAATAAGCAAGCCTAGGGTCATGATCAATGCCACCTCAACACCACCACATCATCATTGCCATATCGGGCACATGCCTCAACTATAAAAGAACCCCTTTGGCCTACAGAAAGGGGGTTGATTGGTTCAGTAGAGCAAAGGAAGAGAAGATTTCATAGCCAGAGTCAGAGCTCTCTGCTCTTCTTCTTGCTTTCTTCTAGTTGCTTCGTGTAACCCCACTGTACGAAGCTTCTCTTGGCCTATCAAGAGAATGCTTACCCTTCATTTACTTAAATTATAGTGAAGATCAGGTGGCACCTCTCGCCCGAAGACGTAGGTCGTAATACTGAACTTCGACAACAACTCCTCGTGTCTTCTCTCGCTATCTACTCTCTAACTCTACAAACCATATAATTTAATCAAGAATTGTGAGGTGAGGTTCCCGATCAAGACGGCACGAAATTTCTCCTACACCATCGTCGAGATTGTTTGACTTCACCGTCCTTTACTAGATCTGGAAGTCGCGATATCAGGGCCCACACATCTTTTATGTGACAACCGGAGTGCTATTCAAATCGCTAGCAAACCTATTTTTCAAAAGCGGACGAAGCATATCGAGGATAACTGGCACTATAATCGTGAGGAGTTTCTCGCCACACCATCTCATTGTCGTTCATTCACGTACTCGATGGAGCAGAATGTTGACTTCCTCATGAAGCCTCTTATCATTGCTTGCTTTAGGCATTTTATCAGCAAACTCTCGGTTTATGATCTACCGTGAATTTGAGGGAGAGTGTTAATGTATATAGAGTTGAATCGGGTTTTATGTACAGATGGATCAGGTTCGATATGTAATGTTGGCATATATTGGGCTTAGTTGATCCCTTAATGAGAAGAAGATCATTCTCCCCAAAACTCTAGTCGTCACCAATCGAACAAAGTAAATGGGCTACTGATTCGGACTGGTATCAGATCATTGGATTTGAAAAACCCATTCATATCCTTCTTGCTTCGGATTCATATCAGAATTCGGTCCACTTATAGGTCTATAATCGAATCCATAGCAGAGTCGGTTCTGGACTCAGTTGAACCATGATAATACTCGAGTCTCAATTAGCAGATTATGAGTATCTTTTCTTTTATTGGCCTGTAGGACCTTAGATTTAAAGCAATATAATCCAACGGTGGATGAAATATAAAATATATTATGTTTTATATTTTGTCTAATCAGATTCTTCACGAATCGGATTGACCTAAAGCTATATTTGATTTGTTTATTAATCGGCCCGTTATCAAAGCATCATTGGATTAAAGAACTCCATCCATATCCAAATTTGATTAGAATTCGATCTATTGAGATGTCTAGATCCAATGTCGTCAGGAGGAGTACGTGAGCATGTGGATTGAGCCACGAAAAGCAAGCTCCTGCTAGTGTCATCCAATTTGAACAACACCATGCTATAATTATAGAGTACGGGGGTCTTTGTTTTTCGAACAAGTACTATAATATTTTCAGGGCATGGAGACTAGCATCGGAGCTGTTGGGTATCCATCCCCATAAGGACAAGACCCAAGTTCGGCAATGCATTTGTTCTCGGATCATTCTTGCAACCGGCCACTGTGTGGAACCGGCTCTGCAGGGGCTGATCTTTGAGCATCTGCAGCAGTTGATGGAGTTGGAGTTTGGCTTAGGTGTCTATATAGAAGTTGTAGAGGACATGTCAAGCTTTCCAACGGATCCAGAATCGCTGAATTCCGATGAGTATTGAGGAAGATACAGCGATCTGAAGTCAGACTTGTGATTACTTTCTGCACTCTGTTTCTAAGTGCAGATTTCAGTTTTATGTTTGGAGCCGTTGGATCAATCTCTTAATCCAACGGTCCACTTGCTTCATCTGCTAGATTAATCATTCTATGGGTCCTTGGGGGCTATAGAGAGA